>CM041017.1:18561739-18668434 GCA_022984855.1 Dimocarpus longan
TTTAAAAAAAAAATTTTCTTGAGCAAAATCTTTTTAAGTTGTATTGGCTGTAACTTTTCTTTATGGAAACAAACGAACTATTCTTAAAAAAGTAGATAAATAAATCTAATACAAGTGGACTAATTAATTTAACAGTGTTATAGTAAAAAAGAAATGAGCTTGGACTTGGAAAATTACTGACGAAAAAATCTATAAAAATTAAATGAAAAAAGTCTCTAAAGAAGCTCGGCGTTGTTTCTGAGTACACTCTTGTAGAACACGCATGAAGTATGCATGAATATCAATCAGCAAAGGACTATTTTCATTATTACCTAATGAACTATTACTTTCTTACATTGAGTTTTTTTTTTTTCCAATGTTACAAATACATGTATAATTATTAGGCTCTCCAAATACTGACATTCGGGAACAGCCTGGACCGTAACATTTATTAGACCATGTTTCCTATATGAGCAAGAAGAGAAGGACTTGAAACCGAGTGGGGAAACTTGGCCGTCCAACTGGAGGGTTTAGAGCAAATTGTCCAACAAAGGACGACATGCTGCTCGAACCCACGATGCACTTTGTGATAAAAGGCTGAGCGAGTGTATTGTGGCCAACAAGCCACAACCCTTGTGAGTTACATTGAGTTACTTTTATTTTTTCATTTCGAATGACTCGTGTCCAATTAAGGTTCCATTTGATTATTAAGTTAAATTTGATTTTAAGAATTTTATATAAACAAAAATATTAATAAATTTTTATCATTCCATTTATTACCCCCACGTAATCTAAGTGGATTTGATTGCAGGTATGTTCGTAAAATTAATTCCACAAGTTCACAAGCCCAAGCATATCAATTTTTTGAACATTTTAATTTTTATAAGTTATCAATTGATCATAGTCTTCAAAATAAATAAACAGACATCAACCAATCAACTTTCCATATTTTCAATAATATATAGGTGGGGCACGTGCCATCCTAGTGCGGTGCTTGGTCCGTCACTGAGAAAGGGCATTTTATTGAATTCATGATAATGTTGAAAAAGTGATCTTTATATGGTTTTAGATAATTTAAATAGTAATATCGATTAAGTTTTAAAAAGTGATCTCATACGTTGTCCAAAAAAATAAAAAATGATCTCAAAACATCATTGAGTTATAATCCGTACGCCAGATGTCTTGCAACATATTTTCTCATTAAATTATATAAAAAGAATAAAATAAAAATTCAGGATTTTACTTTTGAAAAAAAAAAAGTGCTTGTTGTATGAAGTGAGCATGACCTCGATGGGCTCGTGATTTGCAATTCACAACTCTAGAAATAAGAATACGAGTAACTCTAAAGGGCAATCAATAATGAATACTCAAAGAAGGCAAAGCTAGGGATGACAATTCTATTTGTAAAACACACGCTTATGATAGACAAATATGGATAATACTAACTGCTAAGGCCCAATTCTATCCACCAAATATTTGCTTGTGATGATAGACTGATATGGGTAACAGTAACAAGGTTTGTGGGTGCGTAAGAAGGTAAAAATTCATCCTCATCGTAAATATGGATAGAGTGTGTCGACGTCCGGAATTAGCCGATTAGGTTCATTTCTGGCCCAAACTACAGTTTTGGGTTTGTTGTTGTTATGATTGGCAAAGCGAAAAGCAAATAGAGTAAATGAGGTCAGGGAGGAGAAAAAAGAACACAGGATTTTAAGTGGTTCGGCCCAAAAAGATGCTCACGTCCATTGTTCACTCTCTCATTATTTTAGTAGAGTAACGACACTCAAAATTGTATGTATTTTACAAAGGAAGTCCTCCCTTATTAATAGAAGAAGGGAGGAGCTACAGTAGAACATAATAAAATAATATACTGTGAGACAAAACTGTAATGATGAGTTACATTTAATGTATCTGAATCGTATTTAATGCACCTAGATTGCATTTAATGTGGCTGACGACACTAGACTAATTCTGCCCAAAGCATGGGTTTAGGCGGCTAACTCATGTGAGTTAGGTGAAATCGCCATATTCCAGGCTGTAATCTTTGACTAGATTGATGTGCATGACATGCCTTGGCTGGAATCTACTTGACAGCTTTGACTTCTGTTGATTTTGAGGAGAGAATGATGTAACAGTGGCGAACTCTTTAACGAACAGAGTAGTCTGTCGATTTAACGAACAAATAAAGCTATAATGAACTGGTCATCTTGATTGTTATTAATATAAGCCATAAATGGGCCCTCTAATGATCAGATATACAAGCGAACAGTCGACCCCCGAAGACGAACAGATATGCGAACTTGAGAAGTGAGGGCCAAACAGACTGATCAATCAAATAAACGAACTCGTATCCGATCTAATGGGCGAGTACATAGGCGATCACATGAACGAGTACACGGACGAGCTGATAGCCGAGCAGGTGAACCGAACGAACAAGCGAACAGATAAGTGAGTAGAATTATGGACAGATAAAACGAACAAAAAGGCGAGCAAAGAGATAAGCCCTCGTGGGCTCTCCTATCGTTAGGTCTACCTTCTGAGCCTTGCCAGGCCATTTAGTCTAGTCGTGAAAACATTTATAACACAAGCCCCCTAGCTCTTGGTGTATTTACGGGGACTAGGAGCTATAACCTTGTTCAGGAGTAGCTTTGAATGGAACAGTTACACCACTTTTCAAATTCCGCTTTATTATCAGGCCATGTGGCGTTACCCCAGATAGCGATTACAAGTCACACCACGCGCCGTATGCATTTAATGCATATCTCTCAACTGACTGCTGCATAATTACAAAATCCTAGGAATTGCGTCACGTCGTCAGATCTAAGGCGATTACACAGCTGTCCTGATCCAACAGTAGGGGCTCGACCACTATTTAAGGACAGAGATGTTTCATTTTCTTCTTCCTTGTCATTTTCAAAAATCAGACTCCTCTATTTGCTGGTTTTTCTTCTGAGTTTCCTGCCGCCGTTCGCTGCTCTTCTGACAGGACCCGAACTAGACATTCTCTAGGCTCTTGTCTGGCGGATCCTATCAGGTACTTCAATGGACTTCCCGAACCTGACTCGTCGGATTAATGAAATCCGAGAAGCGAATCCTTAAAATACTTTATCGGTTTTAAAAAAAAAACCCTTAGAACCCTTAGAATACTTTACTTTTAAAAATAGTTGGGATTGGTGAAAATTTTTCGTATTTCTTTAAAATAGATTTTATAAAAATTTTGACAGCATAACGGCTGTAATTTGAACATTTCCAAAATTTGATCTGCATAAAAATACACTTCAAACTATCATTGATCACCTCCAAACTATTTTTATTCCACAAACATGTAATTTCAAATGTAAACATATTCACAAACATACAATTCACATCACATTTCACAATCACGCATTGACATTGTCAGTATAATCTTCATATGCATTTCATATGCATCACAACAAATAATTTCATCAAGTGCAGTAGATGATACGTGTCTCTAGTCTGAATGTACAACAATATATATACACTTATCAAAACATGAATTTACAATCCGTTGAATATTTATATGTCAAACACATGATCATTTAAATTACAATAAATACAATCACATCAAAAAGTATTGGGTATTCATATGGTTCGTTTATTCATCCCCTCCTATAAGTAAGGCATCAACCTCTCCGCAACAAATCACTTATAATTACACCTGATGAAATAAGCAAGCTACATAATAAAGGAAAAAGATTAGTTCATCACATATTAATAATACAAAATAACATTCCATAGTAACGCTTTACTTATATAAATATTAGAGGTTTTAAATTTTCAAACAATTTCTTATAAAAAGACCATGTGTATACCTAATGCACTCAAACCATCACGCGTCACTTTTCGACTGACGTCGACGTGAAGCTACAATAGTATCTCAACCACTACGTGCGGAATTCACTTCGTTGCCCGAATAGTGTGAAATCATCTTAGTTTTAAACAACTACAATGCGGAATTTCTTCATCGCAATTGTATTACTCAATTCTACAATTCTAGCAACTACGTGCGGAATTTCTTCATCGCAACCATAGTGCCCATAAATCAAACCTTGGCAACTATGTATGGAATTTCTTCATCGCCCCATAGTGCCCAAAATTATAAACCTAACCGACTACGCGCGAAATTTCTACCTTGTCACGTAATGCTAAATCTTATGTGAACTAAAGGTATACACATGGTTACAAAACTCCTCACTCATTTCTTTTTGAAAACATTTCACTTTTAAATTCTCTTTTCTAAATCCAACGTAAAAGTCATTTTACAAAGTTTTAACTCATAATGTTGAAAATCATTTTTGAACTTATTTAACTACAATGATACAATTACGTTTAAAGAAAAAATGGAAATAGCGTAAGTGGTAGAATACTTACCTCGCTCTGCGCAAGCACTGTCTCAACGAGCCTCTCCTGCCTCGCTTGCTTACCCGTCACCTACATATCGATTTCTTATCATTGCTTGCTTAATCACATAGTTCAAAACTTAAAATAACATTTCCAATACACTTTTCTCTATTAACAACTGTTTACACTATAACTTTCCTAACTCGATTTTAACTCAATCGAGACTCTTTAATTCCAATTTCTTTCTAAAATTCTTACTTTTAGACCCTTAGGATTATCCCCATATGATTCGTTTGATCTCCGAAGGCTTAAAACAAAAAGTCAACTTTTTAATAACCTGTTTGACCCAAAAAAATAGTGTTAAAACCAGCGATCGTTTCGTGTCCGTTTCTTTTTCTAACATCTCCTTATCGTATAACTAAGTCACTCGTAAAGTTTCATCGAAAAATTCTATCGTTTGCTATGTCAAATCTAGAAAAAACGCCCTGTTTTGGGCACTTTTTGATGCACTTTTCGCATCGAATGAGCGACGATGATTTTTCTTTCGTATCTAAGCTCCTTTTACCTAATTACAATCAACTAAATTCATTATATGCAATAAAAATTGCATTTACATAGTTATTTCACTTATTGACTCTCTAACGACACTATTTTGAGCATAACTTGCGTAATTTTTATCGGAATCGATCCGTTCCAAAACCTATGATTTTATATAACTCCTAGACATCATTTGAGGTGTAGAACAACCCCATATAAGTTTGAACAAGTCAGGTCTTACCAGACCCCTTTATGAGCTAGGGATTGTCAACTTGCTTCTATGCACTATTTTACTCTCTACTAGATTGTAGGCTATTCTTGTACCTATGTGTATCCATGTCAATTTTGTTGATTCCTACATATTTATGATGGTTTTAGGACCCTAATTATGTCACAAACATCAACAAAACACATGCATATCTACTGCCCTTCACCTTAGCCGAATTGCACAACCATTCCATCTAGTTTCTATTTTTCCAATATAACTCTATTATGAGCTTTTCTAATCATATTTATGCATGATTTTAAACTTAAAGGGGTCAAAACACCATGGGGTTACATAACCCTTCATTGACCGTAACACATATCAAGCATTCACATGTCATTCTCTTTAAATTTTCATGCTATATTTTTTTTAATCATTTCATCAAACAAGTTCTTTACAACTCATTTTATTTAAATCATACTTAAATCTCTACTTAGGGTCTCTCCCATATAAATTCTAATTATGGATTCATGCATCATTTCCTATAGTTAAACTCTCTTTTCATCTACCTCTCACTAACCCATGAGCAATATACTACAAAAACACTTAAATCTATCATCTTATCTACTATCCAACCAACATCAAAATTTATAGAAAAGGATGATAACTTACTTTGTGCTAGCTTAGGTTTTGTCCTTCTAGCTTAGATCAATACATAAACTTGTATTGGAGCGTTAGATTGGATGGAGAAAGCTTGATTCCTCTTCTCTTTCTTGTTGCCGTGACACCTTCCTTTGCTCTCTCAATCTCACGATTTTGTTTCTTGTTTTATGTCAAGATTTTGTCAAAGTGTTAATTATATATACACGTGACTTTTGGCAAAATGACCATAATGACTTCTTTTTCTTGTTATTACCGTCCACTATCTTGTCTCTCTTTCACGTTCACAATTTTTTTTTTGTAAGTGTTAGAACAACTAACACTTCAAATATCACATATGCATATCTTTTATTTTGTTTAATTTACTATACTACCCCTAGTTATTTACTTTACTAATAACTTTAATTTGGTTTGTAAGTTTTTTGATAAATTTAATCATGTAATTATCTATTTAATTCTCATCATTGAATTATTTTACAACTTCACCACTTACTCAATTATCTTTTATCTACGAAAATGACTGTTTTGCCCTTTGTGGCATTTATTTCATTATTAGAGTTCAACACTTTTTGTACGTTTTATTAATATTGACTTTACTTACAACGCCATTATTCATCACTCTAATATTTCCATTACCATATTATGACTTCTAATATTAGAGAGTGAAATATCCAGAATAGGGGTTTACAATTTCTCATTTCCTTATAAAAATTTCGCCCTCGAAATTTCAAACTATATACCTGACTCAACTAACTGTGGGTACTGGAAGCGCATTTATTCTTCAGGCTTCCATGTAGCTTCCTCTGATCCGTGATTTCGCCATAATACATTCACTAGCGGAATCACCTTGTGGCATAATACTTAATCTTTGCAATCTAAAATTTCTACTTGACATTTCTACTATACTAGCTAAGTGACCTGCCCGGCACCCCTCGGTAGCTTTCCAGTCGAGATTCGCTCTAGCTGGAAAGTTCCCATGGAGCTAAGCCTCTTTCTTTATTGAAAACGTTGTAAACTCTTTTTGTTCTGAAAATGGGTAGAAATTTTAAAATTTTACGAAAATAGATTTTTACAAAAATCCGGCAGCACGACGACTGTTTTTCTAATATTTTCACCCTGTAAAAACTTCACAAAACCTAAAAATTTCAATCGATATATTTTCTCAACCTAATAAGCCTTAGGCCCTCTTTTAATAACTCAATCATTTATAACATGTTTAAAAATTCAATGATATGAAAATTGACTTAAGTAAGATTTTAAAACATCGTGCATAAATTCATCACAAAGCTCATTATCCAAAACAATATTTACAATATTGGATAATTCTAAAAACCAAAAGAAATGCAATACATGATAACTTGACTGAAACTAGTGCAGTGGGGTCGCGTCTCTATCTCGTCTGAGTGTCCGTAGGAGATGCTTCCAATATCTTACTCGTTCCTGTACCTGGAGAGAATTTTTATAAAACAGAAAAACTAAAGGTGAGTATAACTCAGTGAGATAAACCTTATACAATTGTATGAAGTAAAGTATTTTTCTAAAATACTTTTTAGTGATTTATAAGAAAACTGTTTTTGAAACTCTCTTAGATTTTCTTTCAAAAACTTTCTCATTTCTCGTCTTGATGGCAACCCAGGGAAACTACTCCTGTCGTGGCCGCATAAATCTCTAGCTAGCCACTAGGAATTAGGGAATTTACCCTGTGTAGTTACCGATGCACGACTCTGGGCACACGTTACCCTTACGCAATCGGTCTCTACTACACTACGCTATACGTGTAGAGGGTAGCTCAATTGACTCTCTCTCTCAGTTAGTAATTCTCTTTCACATCTACCATGCACGCATAGAGTACTCAACTGGGTACTCAGCTGGGGCTAGGGTAAACCATTGATGTATTAAAATAATTTTCTCGATATACTCAATTAATCTCGTTTTTGAGGCAAAAGCCTAAAAACGTTGAATACTCATAATTTCTTAATACGAACGATTATTTCGTTTAACTAGTCATATCATAGAATTTAAATATACTATAATACGTAAATCAAATTTAAAATGAAATAAGTATATGAAACTATAAAATAACTTTAAACAAACTACGCTTGGAAATAACGAAATTCTACTCACATTAAGACATACTTACTTTGCATTTTATCAATGACAAAATAATTTCTGTACTCACCTGTTGCCTTATTGCGAAGCTCACAACTTATTCGATATTTCTTTTGCGTTACTATACACTTAACGCTAATCTTTAAAGTAATGCCACAAGTGATTTCGATTGCCTAATCGATTACATCAACACTACATAACGGCTTCGAAATATTTCTAAATAAACTCATGGTAAACCGCGCATTAAAACAGGGCATAACATTAATTTGAAATCAAAACAACACGCAACAATCAAACCAATATCTTCTATGCAAAAATAGCACTTAAGATCACTTCAAAACAGCCCATATTTATCGAACTAGCGCACGCGATTATGCGAGACAGCTTCACATAAAACAGCTCATAATTTATAACTCAAAACAGCATGATACAATATTCTAACAGCCCTTAAAAACAACACTCAACGGCCCTTAAAAACATCACTTGATAGCCCAAAAAAAAACAGCACTGGATAGCCTATAACAACACTTAAAGACAGCACATAACAGCACTGAAAGACAGCATATAACAGCACTTAAAGATAGCACATAGCAGCACTGAAAGACAACATATAACAGCACTTAAAGACAGCACATAACAGCACTGAAATACAGCATAGACAGCTCTTAAAGACAGCACATAACAGCACTGAAATACAGCATAGACAGCTCTTAAAGACAGCACATAACAGCACTGAAAGACAGCATAGACAGCTCAATAACAGTCCCGAAACAGACCATTAAAACAGTACACAAAACAGCTCTTCATCTTTCATAAAAACTGCACTCATTGACAGCCCATTATGAGATACTTTGACAGCTCAATACTTAGCATTTTTACAGCTCCATAAACAGCACTTTAACAACTTAAAATACTGCATGATTGACAGCCTACAACAGCCCTTAAAACACCTAGAAAACTGCCTCCAAAACAGCACGTAAAATCGTCCCGAAAACAGCACCTAACGTCTCGTTTCGACAGTCCGTTACGCGACGTTTTGCCAGCTCAACTGAGTGCATTTTAACAGCTCTTAAACAGCATGCTGACAGCTCTTAAACACACTATGTCAGCCCATTACATGTCCTACAAACATCCCTCTCTTGACCGAATACAAAAACTGTCCGTATATCCATTTCACAACTAATACAATCATAGATAATTTTATTCGAAATCACAACCAAACAATCTCAAACGAACCTCCGCACTAACGAGGTTCTAAATACTAAAACCCAATCATATCATCACCAAATCTTATCAACAACTCATTCTAAATAATTTCCATTGGAAACGAAATCCATAAAACTCAAACGTACGATTTGAAAATCGTTTCGAAAATTTCGAAACTTTGAAACGGTTGCACGAAGGTGCTGCCTATAACTTTTCTCTTAACTGAACCTATACAAGTCTTCTAACGACTAGATTTTCATCAATTCAAGCATTAAAATCACACTAAAACTCAATTATGGCAGCAACTTACCTTCGCGTGAACTAATTTTCGCTTCGAAACAGCCCTTGCTCGTCCACGACGGTAAGACGGCACTAAGGTGAATCTCATGGCAGCAAGCAACGTCCCTTTCACCACAAACACGAGTTGTCCTCTTTCAAAACTGCATCTCTCCCTTGCCTGAGCTGATTTTCTCTCACGAACTACTTTAAAAGTAATGGAACAAGCTGTTGATTTTATACTAAAACAGTTCAAAATAACTTACTCGTTGCTGCACTTCAAGATCCATTCTCAAATCTGGTGGAAGATTGGATGGAGAGGGAAGGACAATGGCTATTCTACTCGGTTTAGACTGCAGCTGCTTGTCGTTCCTCCCGTTCACAAACTCACGGTTGTACTCTTTTACCTTTGCATCAGATCTGATTTGCTTGGGCTTGCACTTGCATGCAGGAGCAGATTTCAGTACTTGAAGCTCCCTCTCTCAGCTTGTCTTCTTAATTTTGGCCGCTGCACTTCACTCACGAACAACTCACAGCTCTTTGCTCGATCAACTCACTTGGTAGCTTGCCCGTGCTTCTCTCCTTACTCGGTCTCAGCTTTTTGATTTCAGAAATGGTCTCATCTCTCGGTTTGGGCTGCTCACGGTTTCAGCTTGATGACAGCTTGATTGCTTCTCTTCTTACTGCAGTTTACGGGTATAGCTTCAAAGATGGTGATCGAACTGTTTGATGAAGAGAAAAATGGTCTCGGTGCTGCTCTTCCTCTTGATTTAATGGACCAGATCTGCTCCCTTTTTTTTTTTTTCTCTCAAGTACTCATTCTTTTTCCTTCTATTTCCTCTTTTAACTTTAATAAATATAAATGATGGTTGAGAATGAGACATTTGTCATAAATACGAGGCTTCTCTTGCCACTTGCTTTCGTGCTATTCCCAATCATATTTCAAATTTGAATCAGATTTCGTCCGTCTGGGAACTCGTTTATAGCTTGATTTTGCCTCTGCAATTATTTTATTTTTCTAAACAAATTCCGCGCGATCCGGAATTAAAAATATTTTTTCGCTTGAAAATTTCTGAAGCGCTCAAAATCTATCCGAATGAATTCGAATTTCGATCCGATTCACTTTTATTCAATTCAAAATTAATTTTCAAAACTTTTAAATCATAAATTTCGCTTTTCGAAAAATTTTGATTCCCGCGGATTCTTTCCATTCAAAAATGCAATCCATCGAAAAATAACCTGTTCCTGATGAACGAGGTTTCGGGTCTTACACTACTGGTTGCTCTTTGTAGGTCAAGTTATCTTTTAACTGCACTGGTTGCTCTCTTAAAACGTATGACGGATCAGCTATATACTTGCGAAGCATGGAGCAATGAAACACATCATGAATGTTCGCGAGCTCTGGTGGCAATTTCAATCGGTAGGCTACTTCACCTACTCTTGTTATAATCTCGTACGGTCTAATGTATCGTGGACTTAACTTTCCACGCTTTCCAAATCTCAAAACACCTTTCCATAGTGAGATTCGCAAGAATACTTTGTCACCCACTTTAAACTCGAGGTCTCGTCTTCAATTGTCGGCATAGCTCTTTTGTCTATCTCTAGCTATTTTTAACCGCTCTCTTATCACATTAACTTTCTCGGTTGTGGCTTGGACAATTTCTAGGCCAATTAACCTTCTTTCACCTACTTTGTCCCAACAAACTGGGGTTCTACACTTTCTGCCATACAAGGCTTCGTAAGGGGCCATACCAATACTAGACTAGTAGTTGTTATTGTAGGCGAATTCTATTAAAGGTAGGTAACCATCCCAGCTTCCTCTGAACTCCATTACACAAGCTTTCAACATGTCTTCGAGCATCTGGATAGTTCTCTCTGATTGGCCATCCGTCTGAGGGTGAAAGGCCGTACTGAAATGTAATTTAGTACCTATGGCTTCTTGTAGCTTCGGCCAGAATCTAGAAGTGAATCGAGGATCTCAGTTTGACACAATGGATACTGGTGCGCCATGCAATCTCACTATCTCATCCACATATATCTGAGCTAACTTTTCCAAGGAATAAGTATTCTTGATGGCTAGGAAGTGAGCGGACTTTGTCAGCCTATCGACTACCACCCAAATAATATCGTGTCCGCTCTGAGTCAGGGGAAGTCCAACCATGAAATCCATCGTGATTCTCTCTTACTTCCACTCTGGAATAAATAGAGGCTACAATAACCCTACCGGTTTCTGATGCTCTGCCTTGATCTGCTGATAGATTAAACACTTTGATACGAATTTTGCTATCTATTTCTTTAGTCCTCTCCACCAGTAGTGGTCTCTTAGAGTTCGATATATTTTGGTACTCCCTGGATGCATGGCATAGGCGGATGAATGAGCCTCATCCATGATTTCTTTCTTCAATTCTGCTACCTCTAGCACATATAATCGTTGCCCTAGAATTAGTGCCCCATCGTCTCTCAATGTGAAGCTACTTTGCTGACCAGCTTCTAACTTGCTTCTAAGCTTCACCAAATAGGGATCTTGAGCTTGCAACTCTTTAACTTGATCCACCAATACTAGATGAATATGAAAAGCTGCAAATAAAGAGCCTGAATTCGCCGCCTACAATCTAACGCCCATAGATCTCAACTCTACTAACATGGGCAAGTACTTGACTTTCGACTGGGTTAAGGAACTGGTAGGCTTTCTACTTAGCGCATCTGCTACTACATTAGCTTTACCCAGGTGATACTCAATGGTATAATCATAGTCTTTTATGAGTTTAACCCATCGTCTCTGCCTCATATTCAACTCCTTTTGGGAAAACAGACACTGCAAACTCTTGTGATCAGTGAAAATTCTGCAAGGTACTCCATATAAGTAGTGTCTCTATATTCGTAGAGCAAACACTACTGCGGCTAACTCTAGATTATGTGTTGGATAATTGACTTCATGCTTTTTCAACTGTCTCGAGGCATAAGCTATCACTCGATCATGCTACATGAACACACAACCCAAACCCTGCCTAGAGGCATTGCAATACATCGTAAACCCATCACTCCCCGATGGCAATGTAAGTAGTGGAGCCGAAGTCAATCTCTTCTTTAATTCATCAAAGCTACTCTGGCACGCATCTGACCAAACGAACTTCTCTTCTTTTCTGGTTAACCTGGTCAACAGAGTAGCTATCTTCGAAAATCCCTCCACGAACTTTCGGTAGTATCCTACTAAACCCAAGAAGCTGCTAACTTCTGTTACGTTCGTGGGCGGCTTCCAGTTCACTACGGCTTATATCTTTTGAGGATCTACAGATATTCCATCTGCTGATACCACGTGTCCCAGAAATGCCACTCAATCTAGCCAGAACTGGCACTTGCTAAATTTTGCATAAAGTTGATGCTCTCTCAACGTCTGTAGTACAATCCTCAAGTGCTCAACATGTTCTTCTCG
The DNA here is from genome assembly GCA_022984855.1 of Dimocarpus longan. Taxonomy (NCBI): domain Eukaryota; kingdom Viridiplantae; phylum Streptophyta; class Magnoliopsida; order Sapindales; family Sapindaceae; genus Dimocarpus; species Dimocarpus longan. The sequence continues at coordinate 18,574,507 of CM041017.1, forward strand.
ACTACCTGAATATACTAAGATGTCATCAATGAAGACTATCACGAACTTGTCTAGGCAGGGTCTGAAAACTCGATTCATTGAATCTATAAAAGCTGCCGGGGCATTTGTCAACCCAAATGGCATCACTAGAAATTCGTAATGCTTATAACGAGTCTTGAAGGTCGTCTTGGGAACATCTTCCCTACGTACTTTCAGCTGATGGTATCCCGATCTCAAGTCAATCTTCGAGAATACCTTAACCCCTTGTAGCTGATCAAACAGATCATCTATCCACGACAGTGGGTACCGATTTCTGATTATCACCCTATTCAGCTGCCTGTAATCAATACATAGTCATAAGCTCCCATATTTCTTCTTCACAAACAATACTGGAGCTCTCCACGGTGATGTGCTGGACTTCATAAACCCCTTACTCAAAAGTTATTCCATTTGAACTTTCAATTCTTTTAACTCCGCCGGTGCCATTCGATAAGGCGTTATGGAGATAGGCTCTGTACCTGGTGCCAGCTCAATCTCAAACTCTATCTCTCTGTCCAGTGGCAACCCTGGAAGATCTTTGGGAAATACATCGGTTAACTCACAAACCACTGGCAGGTCAGCTGGTTGTAACTTGCATTCACCCTGCTCTATGATATAGGCCAAGTACCCCTGATATGCTTTTCTAAGCATCTTATTTGCCCTTAGGGTACTTATTAGACTAGCTGGGAGTACCTTCTTCATTCCATAAAATATCACGTCAGGCTCCCTAGGTCGGTAGAACTTAACTTCTTTTCTATAACAATCAACGGTGGCATAATGTGTGGACAACCAGTCTATGCCCAGTATGACATCAAAATCATGAATATCGAGTTTCATCAAGTCAGCCTCGAAATCATGACCTACTATCTTTACTCTACTTCCCATATAGACTCTATCTATAATAAGTGAATCTCCAGTGGGAAGGGAAACTACCATACTACATTCACTCGGTTTCAGCTCTACCCCAGCTCGATCAATAAAATCTCTAGAAACAAAAGAATGGGTGGTTCCTGGGTCCACCAGTACATGTGCATCTAAGTCAAATAAAGTAAGGGTACCTATAACCACATCTGTTGCTGTATCTGCTGACTGCTGGGTAACTGTGTACATTTTTGTGGCCTGGCTACGGGGTCTACCAGGCGGTGCTCGTGGTGGTAGGCTCCTACTGGATCCACCATTGGGCAGCTCTGGGCCTGTGGCTCCTCTAGTTTGGAGGTCTCTCCTCTCTGGTTCATGGCTTCCACTAGGCTGTCCCTATACTGTTGATCGAGCCTCTGATGGACTAGAAGCGACTAAGCTAGGACAATCTTTCATAAAGTGGCCTTCCTAACCATATCAGTAGCATCCTGTCTTGCCTTGAAGGCACTCATCAGGGTGTGATCGACCACATCTGTCGCAAACTGTTCTAATCTTCCAACTCTGGCTCCTCCTAGATCCTTAGAAGACTGAATTGAACTCTGACTCTGACTAGGTTGTGCCCCCTGACCTTGTCCATGGCTTCCTGACCATGCTGATTTCTGTTCACTCTTGCCTACTTTACTTGGTCCCCATTATTGGCTACCGATCCAAGGGTGCTTCTACTCAAATCTTTTAGGTTTAGGGGTGGTCTTTGCTGCGCTCCTCTCAACTCTGACAGCTACCTCTACCAACTGCCTATACCGTGTATGTACTGAAGAGGTCACAATAGTTCTGACCCTGGGGTTGAGACCTACTGTAAACCTATCAATCTTCCGTTCTTCATTTTCAGCTATGAAAGGAACAAGGCGAATCAGCTCTGAAAACTTCTTTTCATATTATGCCACGGAGGAGTTTCCCTATTCTAATCTAAAAAACTCTTCTATTTTCGTGTCTTTATAGCTCTTGGGGAAGAATTTATTTGTAAACTCTTTCTTGAAATTCGCCCAAGACACTCCCTCCGGATGCACCCTTTGATATGCCCTTCACCAATCTTTGGCGCGATCTTTAAGTAAAAAGGCTGAGTATGAAACCATTTGCTCATCTGTACACCCTATAATCTGAAATATTTCTTCATTGGTTTCAAGCCACGATAGTGTGCGCTCCGGCTCTGCTATTCCATCATAGGGTTTTGTGCCTAGCTTCTTAGTGCGCTCTATTGATACCCCTGTCTCTCGTGGCTGATGGAGCGCCGCTGCTAAAACCTAAGCCATCTATTCTACATTCATTTGTGCCTGCTTTGGTCTCTCAGGCTGCGAAGGCTGTGAAGGTTCTGGTCGTGAAGAACTAGTCGGTACGTTAACTGATTCATCAACCAGTTCTTCTTTAGGGGTGGGTGCCTCTACGGCTACCCTTATTGTTCTTGGTCGATTACGACGCTGCATCTATCTATTCTATTTCAAATGCACATGAAAAGTCATAAAACTCAAGTTAGAATATTTATAATGCATGAAATAACTCTATACTCATACAATATTCACTTCAATCTCTTTATCTCCGCATGAATTAATTCTATAAGTTCATGCGATACACCTCTCAATTTTCGTAACAACGTGTTTATCTTATGCAATTCTGAAAACATAGCTTATGTAATTCTCATACTAACTCAATACATAACTTATCTCATGCATAACTTCATGCGTAAAAATTTTAACTTAATGCACAAAATGACACTAAACTCTCTTTAAAACTCAATACATGAAATAGCTCAAATCTTTTCTTTTGAAACTTAATCTCAAATCTTTTGAAAATCGGACTCTGATACCAACTTGACAGGACCCGAACTAGACCTTCTCTAGGTTCTTGTCTGGCGGATCCTGTCGGGTACTTCAACGGACTTCCCGAACCTAACTCGTCGGATTAAGGAAATCTGAGCAGCGAACCCTTAAAATACTTTGCCGGTTTAAAAAAAAAAAAAAAAACCCTTAGAACCCTTAAAATACTTTACTTTTAAAAATAGTTGGGATTGATGGAAATTTTTCGCATTTCTTTAAAACAGATTTTATAAAAATTTTAACAGCATAACAGCTGTAATTTGAACATTTCCAAAATTTGACCTGCATAAAAATACATTTCGACCTATCCTTGATCACCTCTCAACTACTTTTATTCCACAAACATGAAATTTCACATGTATACATATTCACAAACATACAATTCACATCACATTTCACAATCACGCGTTGACATCGCCAGTATAATCTTCATATGCATTTCATATGTATCACAACAAGTAATTTCATCAAGTGCAGCAGGTGATACGTGTCTCTAGTCTAAATGTACAACAATATATATATACGTATCAAAACATAACTTTACAATCCGTTGAATATTCATATGTCAAACACACGATCATTTAAATTACAATATATACAATCATATCAAAAAGTATTGGGTATTAATATGGTTCGTTTATCCATCCCTACCTATAAGTAAGGCGTCAATCTCTCCACAACAAATCACCTATAATTACACCTGATGAAATAAGCAAGCTATATAATAAAGGAAAAAGATTAGTTCATCACATATTAATAATACAAAATAACATTCTATAGTAACGCTTTACTTATATAAATATTGGAGGTTTTAAATTTTCAAACCATTTCTTATAAAAAGACCATGTGTATACCTAATGCACTCAAACCATCACACGATGCTTTTTCGATTGGCGTCGACGTGAAGCTATTATAGTATCTCAACCACTACGTGCGGAATTTACTTCGTCGCCCGAGTAGTGTGAAATCATCTTAGTTTTAAACAACTACAATGTGGAATTTCTTCATCGCAATTGTATTACTTAATTTTATAATTCTGGCAATTACGTGTGAAATTTCTTCATCGCAACCATAGTGCCCATAAATCAAACCTTGGCGACTACGTGTGGAATTTCTTCATTGCCACATAGTGCCCAAAATTATAAATTTAATCGACTACGTGCGGAATTTCTACCTCGTCACGTAACGCTAAATCTTATGTAAACTAAAGGTATACACATGGTTACAAAACTCCTCACTCATTTCTTTTCGAAAACTTTTCACTTTTAAATTCTCTTTTTTAGATCCAACGTAAAAGTCATTTTACAAAACTTTAACTTATAATGTTGAAAATCATTTTTGAACTTATTTAACTACAATGATACAATTATGTTTAAAGGAAAAATGAAAATAGCATAAGTGGTAGAACATTTACCTCGCTCCGCACAAGCTCAACTATTTCAACGAGCCTCTCCTGCCTCGTTTGCTTACCCGTCACCTACATATCAATTTCTTATCATTACTTGCTTAATCACATAGTTCAAAATTTAAAATAACATTTTCAATATACTTTTCTCTATTAACAACTCTTTAGACTATAACTTTCCTAACTCGATTTTAACTCAATCGAGATTCTTTAATTTCAATTTCTTTGTAGAATTCTTACTATTAGACCCTTAGGATTATCCCCATAAGGTTCGTTTGATCTCCAGAGGCTTAAAATAAACAGTCAACTTTTTAATAAGCCGTTTGACCCAAAAAAGCAGTGTTAAAACCAGTGATCGTTTCGTGTCCATTTCTTTTTTTAGCATCTCCTTATCGTATAACTAAGTCACCCGTAAAGTTTCATCGAAAAATTCTATCGTTTGTTATGTCAAATCTAGGAAAAACGTCTTGTTTTGGGCACTTTTTGATGTACTTTTCATATCGAACGATCAACGATGGTTTTTCTTCATATCTAAGCTCATTTTACCTAATTATGATAAACTAAATTAATTCCATGCAATAAAAATTATATTTACATAGTTATTTCACTTATTGACTCTCTAACGTCACTATTTTGAGCATAACTTGCGCAATTTTTATCGGAATCGATATGTTCTAAAACCTATGATTTTCTATGACTCATAGGCATCATTTGAGGTGTAGAACAACCCCATATAAGTTAGAACAAGTCAAGTCTTACCAAACCCCTTTATGAGCTCGGGATTGTCAACTTGCTTCTATGCACTATTTTACTCTCTGTTAGATTGTAGGCTATTCTTGTACCTATGTGTATCCATGTCAATTTTTTTGATTCCTACTCATTTATGCATGCTTTTAAGACCCTAATTATGTCACAAACATCAACAAAACACATGTATAGCTACTGCCCTTCACCTTAGTCGAATTGCATAACCATTCCATCTAGTTTCTATTTTTCCAATCTAACTCTACTATGAGCTTTTCTAATCATATTTGTGCATGATTTTAAACTTAAAGGGGTCAAAACACCATGGGGTTACATAACCCTTCATTGACTGTAACACATATCAAGCATTCACATGTCATTCTCTTTAAGTTTTCATGCTATATTTCTTTCAATCATTTCATCAAACAAGTTCTTTACAACTCATTTTGTTTAAATTATAGTTAAATCTCTACTTAGGATCTCTCCCATATAAATTTTAATTATGGATTCATGCATCATTTCTTATAGTTAAACTCTTTTTTTATCTACCTCTCACTAACCCATGAGCAATATACTACAAAAACACTTAAATCTATCATCTCATCTACTATCCAACCAACATCAAAATTTATAGAAAAGGATGATAACTTACTTTGTGCTAGCTTAGGTTTTGTCCTCCTAGCTTAGATCAATACATAAACTTGTATTGGAGCGTTAGATTGGATGGAGAAAGCTTGATTCCTCTTCTCCTTCTTGTTACCATGACACCTTCCTTTGCTCTCTCCATCTCACGATTTTGTTTCTTGTTTTATGTCAAGATTTTGTCTAAGTGTTAATTATATATACACGTGACTTTTGGCAAAATGACCATAATGACTTCTTTTTCTTGTTATTGCCGTCCATTATCTTGTCTCTCTTTCACGTTCACATTTTTTTTTTCTAAGTGTTAGAACAACTAACACTTCAACTATCACATATGTATATCTTTTATTTTATTTAATTTACTATACTACCCCTAGTTATTTACTTTACTAATAACTTTAATTTGGTTTGTAAGTCTTTTGATAAATTTAATCATGTAGTTATCTATTTAATTCTCATCATTGAATTATTTTACAACTTCACCACTTACTCAATTATCTTTTATATACGAAAATGATCGTTTTACCCTTTGTGGCATTTATTTCATTATTAGCGTTCAACACTTTTTGTACGTTTTATTAATATTGACTTTACTTACAACGTCATTATTCATCACTCTAATATTTCTATTACCATATTCTAACTTCTAATATTAGAGAGTGAAATATCCAGAATAGGGGTTTACATCTTCAACTAGAACCATCAGTACCAGGCTTGTTCAAGCTGAGCTTTTTCATTTTCATGATGATGGTGTATATATATATATATATATATTATGCATGGCATTTCTTTTTGAAAGAAGTTTGAGAAAGTGGTTCCGGAACTTGCTGGGGGTACCATTTCTAGGTTGCTTTGTGGCTGCTTGGAACTACAACACCTGCACAATAATTTTTTTTTTTTTTTACTAGGCTTTGAGGAGTTTTTTTTATGAGGACTCTTCTGTCCCTCTTTGATCTCCTTGGGGCATGACTTGATGCTTCGAAAAAATAGATTTAGGATTATCTTCGTCTCCTCAGTCTGGTCAGCTACATGCAGCCTAACCCATTGCCTATTTTATAGATGTCAAGTCGTGGATGCTGATACTAGCAAGTAATGTCTAGCGAAGAAAGTTCTGGAGAGGAATCCTCCTAGCATATCAGAGATTCTCCGAGTGCAACCACCTAGAGCGGCGAAAGTGTACCAGAGTCATCAGGGCGAGAAGAACCTTCTACTTGCGAGCCCTTTTACCAAAATGACTCTACTGTTACCCACGATGAACTCACAACGATAGCTGAGAAAGACGGCTTTTCTTTCGGGTGCCGTGTCATGGTGCCAGCCATGCACGACCATGCGGCTCACCCTTTTGAGGGGTTTATAGCGATTAGTTGTCAACATATAGAATTAGGGTTTAGATTTCATATCCCCAAATATCTCATAGACCTATTGAACGACCTAGAATTAGCCTCTTTCCAGCTCACACCAAACTTCTATGCCTAACTGACTTCTTTAGCCCGTGTCTTCATTAAGAATGAGTTTCCACCACCAATCCTAAACATGATCCAACACCTTTTCCTTTTCAAGTCCACCACTAGTCCTAAGGTCGAGAAGCGAGATGGTATTTACTACATGGCCGCTCGCAACTCGCTTTATTAGGCGGTTTTGCCAATGGGGGTAGGCAGGTCGAATTTGGACGACTACAAGACCCGTTGGTTCTTCGTGTCTTGTCTATCTCTGCTGAAACTTGTCAATTTTACCTTCACACTTAATCCAGATGAGCATGTTTTCTGCTTGCCATCTTTGCATGCATGTATTATTGTTACTAGGTTTACTGACTTTTCTTCTTTCATGTGAAGTTGTTAGTAAGAAATCGATTGACCTTTTGAGCGAGAAGCTAAATGCGCTCCAGAGGTTTTCAGAGGTTAAGGATCCTTCCGATGATTACTTCCGAGACGTGCATCTTCTAACGAAGTGTGGGCTCATACCTGGGGTCTGGATCAAACCTTTGAATATCATCACAGACATCGGAGTGCGTAAAAAGCGAGAGGTTTCTTCAATCTTTGCAGGATTCGACGATGGTACATCTGCTCCGACTACTAAAAAGCCTAAAACCATGGTGCAGCTATAGATGGATTCTCCTCCACGTCCTCCATCAGTCGAGGCTAAAGAGCCCAAAGTTCAAATAACGAGCTCTACCGAACTTCCACCCCAATCAAAGTACCGTCAAAAGCTACAGCACCCACTAAAAAACAGGGCATAAAATTCAAAACAATAGGGAAGAAAACTGTAAGACAGGCAGCCTTATGAAAGAAGTCCATTGACTAGGTGGCTCCAGTTCCTAATGAACTATCAATAGGGCCCTCAGGGGCCAAGGATAAGGGAAAGAGGGTCACAGAATCCTCTACAAAACGTCACAAAGCCAAGGGCAAAGAGCCCACTGTAGAGGGGGTTGACGAGGAGCAGTCCCAGGAGGCTGATGTTAGGGAGTACTTTAATGATCTTTTGGATCAACTGCCAGAGTTGCTAGGGCCTGACAAGCCAGAGGTCTATCAGAAACATATCCGTGGCGGCCAATTAATCACTTATGCGGCGCGCTACAATATGCTAGTGAGCTTTAAGTTTAATTTTATAGCCTGCGCTATCTTCATATTCACTATTGACACATGTTTATTTCAGACTTCGTTAGCATTGATAAAGATGTTCAAAGACTTCCCTGATCTGGCAGAAGAGAAGGCTTCGCTCGATGAAGTGAACAGGAAGTTTGAGAGCGAGAACAAAAAGATCAAGGAGGAGTCTGCAAAGATCAAGAAGGCTGCTCATGAACTCGAGCAGAAACTTGAGAGCTACGACGAGCAAAGAAATAAAGCGAAGGAGGCCTTGGTTCACGAGACGAAGCTTCGAGAGATTATTACCTTCTTGCTTAAACGGGCTACCGAAGACGTTGACAAGATAACAAAGGAGGCGATTTCTCAGAAGAACCGAGCCGTTGATGCAGAGAATAAGGCCGAAGAGGCGATTCAAGACTTGAACGAGACAAGAAGCAACCTTGCTTGCGCTCAGGAATTACTCAAACAGGCGGAGGCTCGCATCGAGCAGGTTCGGAATGAAGCTATAGAGAAGACGAGCAGTTCGTTCCTGTACACCCTATGGAAAAATTACCCCAAGCTGGACATCGCCTTCTTCGGAGATGAAGCAATGGAGGAGGTGAAGAAATATGCAGCTTATGCTACCAAGGCGGGTCAAACGAGGACTGCAAAGGTCGTTAGAAAAGGAAATACTCCCTCTTCCTGTAAGAAAAGTCCTATGCTTCCAACTGTCCAAATTAGTGCTCCTCCGGCTCAAGGTTACCCTTCCTCAAGTCCTCCACAACCGATAACTCATGGGGGTCAGGGTTCTCTTCACAAGGAGTCCCCAGTGATCAAGGCTCAAAGCAAGCTCCTACCAACTCCTTACGATAGCTCCTTTTATTTTATTATTATTTTTTTCTTTCTGTAAAGGCTCATCTTTGAACATTGAAATTATTGTTGATTTCTTTGGTTATGTTATAATGTAGATTCATCTTTCAGTTGAGTTACACTATTTTCCTTAGTCTTCATATGAATGACAGGATTGTAATCTTCTCCCCATAAGTAGAATAATTCACGACCATGAATGGATGGTAGAATATAAGATAAAACTGCTTGGAAATAAATCCGAATGAGCTAGCGAGCTGATCAGGATCCATTATAACGGTATGCCCTGGAGAGCCACAACTTATAAAAAATGGGTTTGCTCCCGTAATGATAGGCACTATCTAATAGCTAGTAAGTCAGCTCGCAAAATAGTAATATCTACAGCAAAGATATATATTTGCAAAAGTAAAAAAAGGATTGACTAATATCGATAGAATGCGGTTTGTGAACTACTTCTGCCATACTTCATTCTGTAAGCGTTATGCTCAAAAGGCAGGGACCCGAGCCTTTACAAGGCATTACGCTCGCAAGGTAAAGACCCAAGCATTTACAGTAGGCTGTGCTCACAAGGTTAAACCTGAGCATTTACAATGGACTGTGCTCACAAGGTCGATACCCGAGCATCTATAATGAGAGTTGAGGAGGTAGCGAGACCTTCGCTGCGCTCATAGGGTCGTAACTCGAGCATTTATAGCATAATTTGAGGTATGGCACCAATTGCATATGAGCGGATTTAAGATGTGTTTTGATCAAGAACACTTTAAGGCATCTATAGGCCGAGCTCATTGGGATGGTACACCTTATATCTCGTAGGTCCTAACGCTCGTTTGACCTTATAGCCCTATGGGGCAGTGTCTGGAGTAGAACCCTCAACCTTGTAGGTGTCTTGGGTGCATAACCCTTATCTGTCAGGTTGATCTCTATGCCACAAGGTGGGTTTGGTGGCGAAGCATTTGGTGTAGCATAGGACAAATTGTAAGTGAACCGCAATTAGATGTGTGAGCTCCTGATCGTGTCAGCCTATGCTTTTCGTAGCAACACACTTCACACAAAAATGCATTATCAATTTGCGTTAGCGATAATATATATGAAAATCGTGGATCTTTGTATTATGTTTATACAACCATTCTTTACAAATGCATATCGATTAATACAATAATTATTGATAATACGACTGGAGGTGTATCCATGCTCGCTAAAGCACTACCCTACCCATGTTTGCCAAGTGATAAGCTCCATTCTTTAGGTTTTCGTAGATGACATAGGGTCCTTCCCAGTTTGGTCCCAGCGTACCATCACTGACTTTGCGGGCTCTAGGTAGAATCGCCCATAGCACTAGATCACCTGGTTTGAACTTCTGAATCTGAACCCTTTCATTGTAGTGTCTGGCTATTCTTTACTGGTAGACGGTCGTCCTCAAGCAAGTTGTTTCTCTAGCCTCTTCAAGGAGATTTGAACTGGTGGCCAAAAGTTGGTCATTCTCCTCATGATTGAAACGTGCTCTCCGTTGGCTGGTTACTTCGAATTCGGCAAGAATCATGGCCTTGGACCCGTAGACCATCGAGAAGGGGGTCTCTCCAGTGGTACTGTGAGCTATTATTTTGTATGCCCATAACACCTTTTGTAGCTTATCTACCCATGCTCATTTCATGGCTTTGAGTTTGGTCTTCAGGGTTTGCTTAATGATCTTGTCAACAACTTCTACTTGGCCATTAGCTTGGGGATGGTCCATTACCGAGAAGCTTATGGTAATGCTAAGACTACCACAAAATTCTAGGAACTGCTCGCTGGTAAATTAGGTTCCATTATCTGTTACGAGTTGTTGGAGAACACCAAATCTGCAGATGATATTATCCCACACCCATACAAACTTTTCTATTTTCGCTGTGGAAATTTCAGTTAGTTCTTTCGCCTCTGCCCACTTTGTGAAGTAATCGACCGCAACCACTACATACTTATACCTACACCGACCTATTGGAGGAGGTTCTATCAAGTCCATCCCCAAAATCGCAAAGAACCATGAACTGATCATCTGTTGCAGGTAGGCTGGCGGGGCTCGAGGAATCTTAGAGAATCTCTGACACTTGTCACATTTCTTCACTAGGTTGATGACATCTTGTTTCATAGTCGGCCAATAAAACCCTTGCCAGAGCGCTTTTTAAGCTAAAGACAGCCATCCAACATGGTTGTGACAGTGCCCTTCATGGATGTCTCTCAACACCGTGGTGAAATCTGGCTCATCAATGCATCGTAGTAACAGGGCCAAGAAGCTTTTCTTATAAAGCATGTTATCGTAGATACAGTACCTCGCTGCTTTTGTCCGAGATGACGTGCTTCTAGTTTATCCTCTGGCAGTCTTCCTTCTTGTAAATAACTAATCAGGGGACTCATCCACGAGCCGGCTGTTACTGTTAGGATCATGACGTCATCGTTGGGCTCGGTATTTGGCCTCTGTAGGAGTTCCACCGGCACACTCCCAGCAAAATCTGTGTCCTGAGCTATAGCAAAATGAACCAGGGCAGCTGCGTGGGAATTTCGGGCTCGCAGGATTTGATTTAACTTATACTTCTCAAATGTTCCCAGTAGCTCCCGGACCTTCTATAAATAAATCGTCATTTTTGATCCCTTAGCTTGATACTTACCACTGATCTAACAGACCACTAGTTGGGAGTCGCTGAATATCCTGAGCCGCTTAGCCTGTATCTTCTTAGTCAAGCGAAGTCCTGTCAACAATGCTTCATACTCTGCTTCGTTGTTCGTGGCTTTGAAACCGAACTTGAGCGCATAACGAAATTTCTGCTCCTCTAGGCTTATCAACAAAATTCCAGCCCTTACACTCTGCTCGCAGAAGGATCTGTTGATGAACAACTCCCAGAACGGGCCTTTAGAAGACTCAGCCTCCTCATCCGCGGGCCGTGTAAATTCAACGATGAAATTTGCAAGTGCTTGCCCTTTGATCGCCGCCCTTGGCCTGAACTCGATATCCAATTGGGCCAGCTCAATCACCCATTTGAGGAGTCGACCTGAGGTGTCAGGCTTCTGCAAGATTTGCTTGAGAGGATACTTGGTCAATACCGCAATTTTATGTGTCTGGAAGTAAAGATGCAGCTTTTTGGATGCCACCACGAGACAGTAGGCTAGTTTCTCCATTGGGGTATACCTTGTCTCGGCATCCACTAGCTTTTTACTGATGTAGTACACAGGGACCTCAGCTCCATTTCCTTCTTTTCGTATCAGTGCTGCACTTAATGACGAGACCCAAACCAGATTCCTTCTAGGCTAGTACTTGGTAGGTCTCGTCTAGCACTCCAACGAACCCCTCTTAAGCTCAACTAGTCGACTGCTTAGAATTTGTGGAGCGAACCCTGAAACTTGCCCATTTTGTTTTTGTTTTGAAATTGATTTAATGTTGTTATGTCAAAACTAGTTGGGTTGGTTTACTTGATTTGAAAATTTTTATTTCCATTTAAAGTTGTAAAAGTAACCTTTTCATTTTCAATTTCTAAAATATTTCTAACTAAAATCCGGTGGCATAACGGCTGCGTTTGTACGATTTCCAATTTCCTACAAATGAAATAAACACTCCCAAATATACATCATTCACAACCCAACTTTAATTGTTCCACAATCACATTTTTACGATCATACAAATACTCAAATAAAACCTCAACGAAAATCAAACATTTTCCTTGTCATAGAAAACTTTATGATTCATTTGCATCGTGACACATACACAATTTATATTGATAAGATAGACATACCAAAGATACAAAAATGTGCAAGCAATTGTGTAACTTTAATTACAACAAAATGCGTTAAAACTTGTACGATGCGTCCATCATTATGCCTACCTAATTTGGTTGTCAAAGTTTTTATTTTTGTTTTACGTTACGACCGTCCGAGCGAATACCTATGGAGGTTTTATAATATATACAAAACAACAATATAAACTTAAAACAACTTCAATAATTACAAAATTTCACAACCAAACAATTATAATTAAGCTTATAAAAAACGTAGAAAGCTTTTCATAAAATTCCTTTACTTCTAAAAGCACCGTTCGTACCCCCTAGTCTGTATGTCACGTGGTGATTTTGTTTCTAACCCCAACCGTGACACTACTAACACTCTCAGCAATCACGTAGCGAAATTTTTTGCATCGCCAACCATGGTGCAAGCTGCTATATAGGCTTAGTGACTACATTACGAAATTTACTGCATCGCAATCATAGCGCAAGACACTATATCGAAATCTGAGTGACTATATTGTGGAATTTTCTACATCGCAATATGTAGCGTTGTGCTAAATTGAGACTTTGAGCGACTATGGGTGGAATTTTCTGCATCGCTCACCGTAGCACTTATACATAAATTTAAGGGGTATACAAAAGGCTTTGAAAATCCATTTTTCTTTACTAAGTGCTCATAGCACTAAAACAACTTTCTTTTGAAATTTCTTTCGAAAACATTAACATATCAATTAACAACACAATTGAACACAATGTGAGTTAGTGTACTCACCTTGATTCCACGCTCGCCCACGAGCTCTAATGAGCCTCCCTCGCTTCGCTAGCCTGCTCTGAACCTATACATCATATTCTTATTTAAACTTTGATAAAATAGCTTTCATTAAACTATAAATGAAGCTTGAAACATAATGAACTCTATTAACCACTCTTTACACTACAACTTTCTCATCTAGTTTCCAACTTGATCGAGGCTTTTAAATTCCTATTTTTTTTGCACAAACCTTAATTATTATCACCTAGGGACACTCTGAAATGTTTAGAATGATCACCGGAAGCCCGAAATTCAAAATCATCGTTTTAAAACCCCCTAAACCCAAATTGAATGCACAGCCCTACTCGGGGCTCCGTTTTCTCTCTTTCTTTTTCCTACGGGCCTCTGATCACCCATAAAATTTCATCAAAAAATTCTATCGTTTGCTATGTCAAATCTAAGAAAAACACCATTTTTCGGGCACTTTTTGATGTATAATTTTGCATCCTATATGATATGAATTCAATTCTTTTGTATCTAAGGTTCTTTTACTTAATTATGATCAATTACATTCATTTCATGCATTAAAGAATGCATCGACATTCATATTTTACATTATGACTTCATACGCGCACTATTTTAGCCATAACTTCTCCAATTTTTATCGAAATCGTTCCTTTCCAATTCCTATGGTTTTCTATGATTCCTATGCATGTTTTGAGGTCTCGAACAACCTTAATTAAGCTCAAATAGGTTAGGTCTCTAGGGCCCCTTCATCTAGCTCGAAATTCCTAAATGCCCTTCAACTAAATTCTCAATACTTCAATTTAATCCTACACTTGTTCCCTTTCAATTCTAACACTTCTAATAGTTTTTCTAACATCAATTATGCATGAACTAAAGCTTAAATGCATTAAAGCATGATGGTGCCACACATGCACCCCTTTGGCTGTAAGTCACCCATGTACACACAACCATTGTTTCTCTCAATTTTTACCCATCGTCACATTGTAATTCTCTTAGACATTTCATCAAACATAATATCTACGACTCAATTCAATCAACACATACTTCAATCCACACTTAGGGTTTCATCTACATAAACAAAATTTTCCATATCTTGCATGATTTCTTTCAACTTAAGCTCTCTTTTCATTCATGAGGATTCTAATGTTGATTTTGATCAAAACCCCCATCAAATTACTTCTCAAAACTAATCTAATCATCATTTCATCATACAAACCCAATTACAACAATAATCCTATGAAATCTTGAAGAAAATGATGAGAACTCACCAAGTTTTTACTTAGATCTTCTAGCTTGGAATGACTTAAAATCTTGTTTTGGAGGCTTAGAAAATGGGTTGGACAAGCTTTCTTCTTCCTCTCCTCCTTATGGACGTCCCTCCTCTCTTTCCTCTCTATTTTTGGTTCAAAATTTCACTAAGTGTCGTGACTAACATCACATATATATAGGCCTTCACTTAGGAAATTGCCCTTGAAGTTTGGTACTTAATTACATGCATGCCACTCCTTGGAATTTTACCTAAATCTCCTCCACCTTTGCATCATTTCCATAATATTCTATTAGCTTTTATATGCTTTCATAATCCTCTCTAACTAACTTATTCCAATCATGATCATGAGCATTTAATTTAGCAAAATGACCATTTTACCCTTGTCGACATTTTTTTGCATTACAATTAGTATACAACAACTTTAACACTTTCTACGTGGACCATTTACAACTTATGTAATTTTATTACATAATCTATCGTATATTACTAAGAAGTTCACGGGTGAGAATGATGGCTTACCCTTAGGGCGTGCTGAGATACCCCAAGGTAGACTATCAAAACTTCTCATTCTTTTGGTTTTGATAGTAAGGAAGCTCGTCTCATATATTCTTTCAGCTGTTGGAAGGCGATCTCATGTCCAGCAAGGCCTGAATCTTTTCTGGGTTGGCTTCAATTCCCCTGTTATTCACCATGAAGCCCAGAAATCTACCTGAGGCCATTCCGAATACACATTTGAGGGGGTTAAACTTCATCTGGTATCTCTTCAAAATTTGGAACATCCTCTCAAGGTCACGGACGTGGTTGATAGCTTATTTGGATTTTATCAACATGTCATCAATGTACACTTTCATAGTCTTCCCGATCTGATCCTTGAACATCATGTTTACTAGCCTCTGGTAAGTTGCCCCTACATTCTTGAGTCCAAAGAACATTATCTTGTAGCAGTACAAGCCACGGTCTGTAATGAACAAGGTATGCTCCTCATTTTCAGGGTTCATGGGGATGATTATAGCTTGAATAAGCATCTATGAAACTAAGGAGCTCATGCCCAATAATCCCATCTACTAACTGATCAATTCTGGATGGCGGGAAGCTGTCTTTTAGACAAGCCTTGTTTAAGTCTATAAAGTCGATGCAGGTCCTCCACTTCCCCTTTTTCTTTTCTACTAGCACGAGGTTTGCTACCCAGGTAGGGTATTGGACTTCTCGGATGAAATTGTTTGCCAGGAGCTTGTCTACCTCCTCTTTCAAGACTTCACAATGTTCTCGAGTCATCTGTCTTCTTTTCTGGCAAACAGGTTTATGGTGTGAATTAACATTTAGCTTGTGAGTCATCACCCTCGGATCAATCCCCGCCATGTATTCATGATTCCAGATGAACACATCTAAGTTCGCTTTGAGATAGTCAGTCAGTTGGGTCTTTATCTCTGGAGCTAGACTCTTACCCAACTTGAGGTATCTTGTCGCATCTGCCTCGCTGACCTTAATGTCTTCGAGCTCTTCTACTGGGTCCGTAGCTTGGTATGTATCAATCTCTGTGGGGTCTAGATCATTGTTAACCCTTATGGAAGTGATACCCTGCAGTTCACGCCTTATAACCGTTTCCACCTTCTTCCCTTAGACTCCCGTTCTTACAATGTTCACATAGCAACGACAAGCTAGGGATTGCTCGCCTTACACACACCCGATCCCATTGGAAGTTGGGAACTTCATTGTAAGGGCTTTAGTAGAAGTGACCATGTCCAGATCATTCATCGAAGGCCTTCCTAGTACCACATTATAGGCCGAAAGGGAGTTGATAATATGGAAGTCCGCGAGCACTGTAGACTGATGAGCTGCATCTCCGAGAGTAAGGGGTAATTTGATCTGCCCGATAGGAGTGACTGCATCTCCAGTGAAGCCGTACACAGTCTCAGGGGAAGGCTTTAGCTGTTCATTGCCAATCACCATCTGATCGTAACACTTTTTATACATCACATTCACCGAGCTCCCGGTGTCAATCATTATTCTCTTGACCATTGAGTTCCCGATTCAGGCTCGGATTACTAAGGCATCGTTGTGGGGCCAGTAAGTATCCCGAGCATCTTCTTATGTAAAAACAATTTTCTAGGATACCCTTCTAGCCTTCTTGGTAAGTCTTTCCGATTCTCTTCATCTTGTGACTTGGACTCGATTAGCCTCTCGTACATATCACTCTTGCGATCTGTTAGATGCTCCTGCCGTAGATGGACCCCCATGGATGGTATGAATCGTTCTCACGGCAAGTCCATGCTGAGGGTTAGACTCTTGTTGGGTCTGGGCCAGCCGCTCTTACTGTCGTTGATGAGGACATTACTGTTGGGATGGTCACCCCGAAGGTCACACAACATAGTTCCTCAAGCGACCATTTTTGATCATCTCTTCAATGGCATCTTTAAGCGCCTAACAGTCAGAGGTGTTGTGCCCGATCTCGTTGTGATAGGCACAAAATTTGTTCCTGTCTCTACGTCTCTCAAGAGTTTGAATAGGGGCTGGTCTCCCAAAGTTCTCCCAATCCCTTTCGATAGCGAATATCCTGTCTTGAGTATCGGACAGGGCGTTGTATATATTGTAACGGCCCTGATACTGAGGTCGTTCTCGCTTATGGCCACCCCTCGGCCCAGACCCATTTTTGGCCTTCTTCGCGATCTGGGTATTGTTTCTCTGGCCCCCACGACTGTTTCCCTTATTGCTCATTTTCTTTGCTTGATTGGAGCTACTGGCCTTATCTGTTTTACCACTAGCCTTATTGGGGTCGAATGTCTCTTCCCACCTGATTTCCTTCACTGTTCGATCATAGAATTCTCCCAAATTCTTCACCGGGGATTTGTAAATGCTCTCATACAACTTCCCATCTTTCCTTAGTCCAGATGAGATGATTGTCAAGATCCCCTCATCTGTAAGATTTTCTACATTAGTCACCTCATGCCTAAACCTGCTGATGTAGTTCCTCAATGATTTGTAGAAGCGTGGGAAGATGGTTACGAGATGGCAAGGTAGCGTGAGCTGTCTCTTCTGCGCCTTACATTGGTTAAGGAATCTTTGCTGGCACTTCTCCCAATTGTTGATGCTGCAGGGCGGGAGGTTCCTGAACCATGTCCATGCGATATCTCTAAGTGTTGTAGGGAACACGTGACATTTTACGAGCGAGCTGGTGGTCTGGAGGTCCATCTGGATATTGAAAGCATCGAGATGGTCATAAGGGTCAGAGTTCCCCTTTGTATAGCGGGATGTTGGGAACTTTGAACCTTGGAGGGAGTGGCTCTAGTTCAACTTCTAAGGTGAATGAAGTCCTTTCCCCACTTTGACTCCTCTGTTCATGGGCCCCGAGTCACGCTTCAAACTACTAGATCTTATAAAGGAGCTCTTCAACAAGTGGATCTTGCATTTTGGTTCTCCTGATAGTGGATTATCCGTCCCGCCTATCTTGTCTACTAGGGGAATGCTGGTCATGAGCCCCCTGTCCCCTCCTACCTTCAAGTCCTTCTAATCCAGGGTCATAATGACTAGGTTCTTGTCTCCCCTCGAACCTATCTGACCTAACTTCCCTTCGTAAGCCTCCATTACCAGGCCTCTGCCCAGCTCCATCCCTATGAGTTGAGGCCTGATCACGTCCATGGCTCGTTTGTGCTAGTTTGATCTCGTTTTGGCTCACCCTTGTTTTGAACCTTGAAGGATGAGCTGTATCTACCCCAGACGAGCTCACTAAAATCGAGCGCTGGACTGTAGACTAGAGGAGTGAGAAAACCCCTCTTGACCTGACTCCCCGACAACTCTTCTATTCGGAACAGGGGCCTTATCGCATCGCTGTTGTGGAACATCTCTCTTTACAGTGGCCTGGGGTGGTCCCTGAGTGGCTTGGACTTGGACTTGAATCAAAGTCCTAACTTCATTGGCCAGTTGCGCCATGGTATTCTCAAGCATCTCCTGACATTCCTATAACACCTGTATAACATCCCCTCCAGTAGCATTGGGAATAGGTTAACGAGCAAGAAGAGAAGGTATACCATGAGTGTTCCCAACTGTTGGTGCATTAGACGTTCTTACGCCCACATCAGGTAGTCCTCCAATAAGTACTACATTTTGTCTTTGACTCGAGGCTTCGGGACGGTCTTCGGTAGCATTAAAGCTTTTGGTGACTCTTCCTCTGACCATGGTGAATAATGAGCGAGCTTTACAAGCTAAGAGAAAAGGTGGTGAAACTGCAGATGGGCCCCTCCTTTTAGCGCAAAAACTATCGACGTTCAGAATTAGCAGACTAGATTCATTTCTAGCCCAAGCTACAGTTTTGGATTTGTTGTTGTTATGACTGGCAAAATGAAACGCAAATAGAGTAAATGAGGTCAGGGAAGAGAAAAAAGAATACAGGATTTTAAGTGTTTCGGCCCAAAAAGATGCCTACGTCTACTGTTTACTCTGTCACTATTGTAGCAGAGTAATGACACTTAAGATATGTATGTATTTTACAAAGGAAGTCCTCCCCTATTTATAGAAGAAGGGAGGAGCTACAGTAGAACATAATAGAATAATATACAATGAGACAAAATCATAATGATGAGTTACATTTAATGTATCTGAATCGTATTTAATGCGCCTGAATTGCATTTAATGTGGTTGACGGCGCCAGACTAATTCTACCCAAAGCATGGGTTTAGGCGGCTAACCCATGTGGGTTAGGTGAAATCACTATAATCCAGGCTGTAATCTCTGACGAGATTGACATGCACCACACGCCTTGGCTGTAATCTACTTGACAGCTTTGACTTCTGTTGATTTTGCAAAGAGAAAGATGTAGTAATGGCGAACTCTTTAGCAAATAGAGTAGTCTGTCGATTTAACAAGCAAATAAAGCTATAATGAACTGGTCATCTTGATTGTTATTAATATAACCATAAACGGACCCTCTAGCTATCAAATATACAGGCGAACAAGTCGACCTTGAAGATGAACAGATATGCAAACGCAAGGAGTGAGGGCCGAGTAGACTGATCAGTCAAATAAACGAACTCGTATCTTATCTAATGGGCGAGCACATAAGCGATCATATGAACGAGTACATGGACAAGCGGATAGTTGAGCAGGTGAACTGAACGAACAAGTGAATAGATAAGCGAGCAGAATTATGGATAGATAAAACGAACAAAAAGGCGAGCAAAGAGATGGGCCCTCGTGGGCTCTCCTATGGTTGGGTTTACCTTCTGGGCCTTGCCAGCCCATTTAGTCTAGTCACGAAAACACCCATAATAGAGTGCAAATATGAAAATAACATTTACATACTAATTGTGAAACCATTTAAATTAATATATGTATTAAGGAAACCATTCAAACTACGTGGTTTTAAGTTTAGCAATATTTTGATCAAATTTTGTATTAAGTTATATTGACCATATATGAATGCCATCATGACTTTTATAGATTTCTAGAAGTATTATAAGTATACGGTGAATACTCATATAATATACTTTTTTAAAACTATCAACACTTATATTGAATATCCATGACATCATAAATTGTAAGTCATTAAAAGTTTATATTGAAAACTTTAATATATCTTTCAAAAGTACATTCAATATACCTATACATTTTAATTCCTTAAAAATTTTATAACAGTTTCTATAAATCTAAACTGAATAATCCTTCTTAATAATATATTTTTTAATCAATTAACAATTTCAAACAAGTGCATATATTACCTATATATATTTGGATATATATCTTAATTATATTCGCATAGTTTCACGGATTAGTCAACATTATATTAAAAGGTATAAAATACCTCATATATTGTATTAAAAGTTACGATTAGCAAGTATAGATAAATTGTCTATGTTTAAATAAATACTGTTAATGTCATCGCATTAGCTATAATTCATATTTGATAAATTTGATTATTCAAATATTTTGTTCAGTCTTTTTATTTTATTTTATTAATATATTTAGTTATAATATGAATTTTGAAGGATAAAACTTATTATATCTCCTTTAATTAGATATATCTATATTTTTTAATTCATAAAATATTTTCGTATAGTTGAAATTTATTTAAAAAATTTATTCTAATCCATCATGATATAAAATCCTGGATACATCCTTATCAACTATATATGTTTAATAAATGGGATGGGGTGTGGAATATGACTAAACCAATTGACCCTGCCAACGAACCACGTTAACCCAGACTTACTAGACGCCTTCAAGTTTCCGTTTTGCTCTTTAGTTCAACAACTTATGATAATGTCTCTCTCTCACATGCAAAACATGTCCAAAACTACCAAAATTCGGTCCAAGTCTCTGATTTAGACTCTTTAGGCAGGTGGTGTTCGGCTCTTTGTGGAGAAACCGAGCTAAACTAATTACTTGATGGCCAGAAGCTCCCACAAAATCGGTGATGGCGGCGACGGTGGTGCTTATGGTGGTGATAAAGATGAGATAGAGGAAGAAGGGGATCTCCTTTCTGGTCCACACAGAGATGTCTCTGACGTTGACTCTGGGTCGAACTTGAATTCTACTTCAGGTCTGTTGTTGCATTGTTTTCACTTTTGACTTTTGAGTTCGATATTTTAAGCTGTTGGATCCATCCTTATGCAAACAGAGCTGAGATCTTGCACTTGAAAATTACAAACAGCTGAACCCTATTATTTTTGTCACATCATGGTGATTGTTGATTAAGTCGGGTCCAAAAGTCATTCAACAAAATATTAAAATTCTTGTTCCTATTCTGTGAGATATTTCTAAGTAATAAGCAACGTAAAAAAATAGAAAAAAAAAAAAATTGAATGAATTGAAAGAAAAAATTAAATCAATGCTAAATCTAATCACTTTAACTTTTTAACAAATTGTTGGCTACCTGTACGAGGCATATATTAGCAATGCAGTAATCCACATCTAACTCAGTGGAGATCCGTCATTGGATCTCTAGATGTACAGATGGAGAGGTGGAGATCCGCTATCTATTGGATTTATTTTATTTTATAGTTTTTAATTTTAAATTAAAATTTCTACGTTTAATTTAATATGATTTTTCAATTTCATAGGGATGGTGGAGACCCTTTAAAAACATTATTATTATTATTATTGACATGGATAGGGTATGTAAAATTCTTTTTAGGGATAATCTTGTTTTCTTCCCTATAGTTTGACATAAAACCAAAATCTCATGATATTTTTGGAAATCACTGATATCCTCCTTACTGATTTATGAAATAGATCAAATACTTACTATAATGTATGAAAACGTTCAAAAAATCGTTTTATGTTAAAGTTGATGCTAGAAATCAAAGTTTCACCATTAATATGAAAAGACAAAACTATAAAGTATCATTATGGTCATTTCAGTAACGACAATAATGGTAGGGGGTAAGGATAATTAGCGACTATGTCAAATTATAATAGTATTTGTAGTTAGGGTTACCATGGGTTTCAAAAAAATAAAAAATTTGGGTTACCATGGGTATTTTTATCATGGAAAATTTTGTAATAATATTTACTTTTTGTTGATTTATCTAGTCTTTTGACTATGAATGTACCATGGAAAGTCATGGTCGTAAAGTTTTCAGAAATGATGAGTTTTGAAAATTTTAAGAACCATAAGTTTTAGTTAAATCGTAAAAATTAAGATAAGTTATTTTTTGCACCCAGATAAATTGTGAGAATATAAAAAATAAAATAAAAAACTTTTCTTTTAATCTTTATACCCTCCTGACACAATCAATAGTCAAATCGAACACTCAAACACTAATACACTAATAATAGATGAGGTCGTTATCAATGTTTCAAAAAAAATTGTTTTCCAGTTCCAGTAGTCATACTTTGGTAGGTACGTAGCTAGTAATTTAGGTATTTTGTTATAATTAAGCGCAATAGTTTGGTTTTAAAAATTGTTGCTGTATTAATTCACGTCATAAGATGTGTATCTAAGAATTTTTCATACTGATATAAGTGAATGAAACCACGAGAAATGATTCCATTGCAGCTCCCATGCACTGAGATACATGAAGATATATATTAGACTGTGATTGCTTATGAACAATTGTCTAGTATGATCTGCTATTAACCATGTTATCCAATTTATTATTATTATTATTATAGATGCAATGCTATTTGAGTTTCAACATTTAATTAGTAATCACATGCTAAATTTTTTTCTTTCTTGATAATTCTATGTCGACTTTTGAAGTGCTTTTGGTACTGTTAAGAGCATTTGAAAATTATAAAAAGTGCTTTTATGTTTATTTAGAGTTTGGCTAAAAATATGCATACGAGCAGTGCTTGGCACAGTAGCTCAATTGAGCTTCATCCCATTGTCCTTTTCAACGGTCGTCATCTGTTCCAAATGATGACAGTTTTGTAAATAAATTGAAAAATTATTGTTAAAGCATAAGCATATTAAAGGCGCAAAATTTGAATGTGTTATGTGTTGCTAGTACAGTACTTGTCTCAGTAACGGGCGTGCTTAAAGGTCTCATGGGTCCTTGACAGTCCAGTGTCACCCTCGCAAATTCAGGTTTCGGCCTCAATTGATGGATCATGTCATGTGTGAGCCTCTTTTTTTTTTTTTTTTTTTTGTTTTTTTTTTTTGGACAATAGAAACAAAACTTGGGTACACCTTCCACAAACACTTATGAGAACTTTCCTAACGTCTATTACTTAAATTAAACTAAAATATTATACTAGACAAACGATTTTAGGGATTCAGGTATTCTCTTCTCATTTCAAATTTTTCTTTACATTTTTAAATATGTGATTGATTGTCAATAAAGTAATAGTATAAAATACTCACACTATAGTCACTCATTTATTGTAATGTTTACACGTCATGATATTAGGTGAGATAAGAAAGAGTTTAGGTAAAGAAGGAATTGTCTTTTTATTTATTTATTTATTTTTTTTTAAAAGCAATTCATAAGGAAGCCCATAACTACTCTTCACGGACCTAAAATAGACAAACAAGAATTGGTAGAAGTCCTACGTAGGGAATAGGAAACACATAAAAAAGAAGAACTTTCATGATAAATAAGTTTTACTACTAACTCTAATTATATGTACAAAACATTAGTGTACAACGAAAGCTATTGTTTCTTATCGAATGAGGTTATGTTGGGACAACACATTATTATTATTATTATTATTATTATTATTATATGTTGGCGAGAATCATATATATATATATGAGGTAGGCTCGGTAGATACAAGTTTTAACATAAATTTTGACATAATTTATTAATCATTAGATGATGAAGATTTCAGTAATTAGATCTATTTACATCCTTATATACAATTTAATTTTATTTTCTATATTAATATATTCTTCTCCTCTCTCTTCATCATTATATTATTTCTTGCCTTTCTCCAATTAATATTATTATTCTTATTTTTTTTTAAACTTCTCCAATTACTATTAAAAATCAGTTAATGAATATCATTATCACTCGTTGGAATTCTTTGCATGTTTATTTTTCAATTATATTAGTTTCAACTATATATTTAATAGTATCTTAAAAAAAAACACACATACACACACAAATATATATATATATATATATATTGTTTTTTGCATAGTATAGAAAGTACCCAAAAAATATTAATATTTTTTCTCCTCTTCATTATTCATAAGCGCATAAAGAAAGAAAAAAGAAAAACAATTTCATTTTATTTTTTTATATATTTTCTATCTTTATCATCCATCACTCAAAATAAAAATATTATAAATCTAATTTTCATTTAATTTGTTCTCTCTATATAATTAATCAAATTATATAAATAATTTATGGATTTGAAACTCTTAATATAAACTTTCAAATAAAGATCTACATTATATATGTTTAAACAAACATATTGATTACAATAGTCCAAAATAAAAAATCAATTAAAAAAAAAACTTATTTCATGTACAAGCATGATGTCTAATATGCGAGATAAAAATAATATAATTTAAAAATGTACTTCAAAAATATATATAATTTAAAAATGAATAAAAGAAAAATATGCAAAATCATTGATTGGGTGAAAAGAATATTAATTAATAATCTTTTAATATTAATAGGAGAGAGGTGAGATAATGTAATTAACGAAGAAAACATATTTATGTACGATGTAAAATTAAGTTCTGTATAAATGTGTGAGTAAATCTAAGTCACTGAAATCTTCATAATCTAATTATCAATAAATCGTATTAAAATTTGTGTCAAAACTTGTGTCTTCCGATTTTGTCCATATATATTATATATATATATATAGACACACACACATACACACACACACACACACAGAACTTATATGATTAATGTCTTTTAACTTTAAAAAGTTAGGACGAACCAATCAAATTCATCTATTACATTATCTCTTGTAAAACAAATTCTTTCACCTATTCAATTTAAATGTAATAAATAAATTTAATTGGTTCGTTCTAACTTTTTAAAGTTAGGAAGTGCCGATAGTAGAATTACTATATATATATGTATATATGACATATGTCACAGTATACTTGGATATCGATACATTTAACAATTAGAAATGAGTGATTGCATTATAAAATTACTAATTGTATTATATTATGTCTAATTAAAACTAAATAAGTCATATTATATTTATAACAATTGACCATATTTAACTGTAATTAGACATGTTTTGACGAGACTCATGCTAACTTATGTCTTGAGTTCAGGAGAATCTTACGAAAACTGACGGAATCCATCCAGAGAGATATTGTGAAAACTGTGATTTTTTCCATTGAAACATGGATTTACTAAAAATATTTTAGAAAAATTCTCATATATCCCACTTACATAAGATAGTAGATTCAAAACTATAACAATTAATACCTACATAAAACACCATTAAATGAAACTATTCAATTAGTTTCTCATAAATAATCATACTCGTACACTTCTAAATAATCACAAATACAACTTTTCTGAATAGTAATCACTTTCCATTTTATCGCTTGTAATAATAATAAAAACTTAATGGATCTTTTTATATAACTCTTATACTTCATGTAGTGTTCTTAACTTTCGAATAACGAATCAATAGCCACCAATGAACCATTAATTATACTTTTTTTTTATCCATACTCTTTGAAAACAAATAAATCAATCAAGATCATATCCTATGACATCAACACCATATCAAATCAAATAATCTCATTTAATTATCTCAAAGTTTAAGTCTATTATTTCGTAACTCAATTTCATACCTAATAAATATGAATTTTCTCAAACAAAATATTAAACACCATACCTCCGCTATGTCATTTTGATATTCAACAAAAATACCTTTACTCATGCCACTAATAACACCACAAAATAATTTTACCACAGATATCTCTCATACTTAACTCAAAATCAATTTAGCTTAATCTATCAATACTAAACTGCAGATGCTAACCCAATTATCCATAAGTTTCATGTAAGATTGGTCATAATAATGCATGATGAGACTGTAACTTTATCTTTAATTAAATAAAAACCGAATGTTTGTGATAAGAAAAAGTCCTTTGATCTGAAACCATTATTGTGATACCATATGTGATGGGACTCATTTACTAAATATATAAAATATTCACAAAATATATGGAAAAGCAATCTTGAAACATATTTAAGAAATTTGGTTAATTAAAAATAATAAACACAAATATCTCAAAACAAAAAATTTAATATACACAAATGCAATCTATACATCATTATGTGGCTCTTTTTAACATATGCAATAAACTGTACGAACCTACGATAGATTTTAGAAAAAGTAAGTTTTATAAAAGAATGAGCGTTAATGCACAATGAGTTGATATAGTTTTTTAAAGGAAAATTAGAAAAAGTACCCTAAAAAGCATCCAGAATTATGTAAGTACCCTTAATAGCAATTATTTTGCAAAACTGTCCCTAAATGACTAAAATGCCCTTACATATAATTACCCCATTTTCAATCATTTTGCCAACAGCCAAGGTAGCTCGATCCCAAACCCCGTCAGCCTGAGACACACCAAACCAACCCAAACGCTGGTGTCATCTTATCGTCGGTAGCGACAACGGTGGTATACAAACCTTCATCGGCGACGGTAACTCGAAATCACCCCAACTCGATCCCAAACCCCACTAGCACTAGAGATACCAGACTAACCTGAACGCCAATGTCATCTCATCGTCAACAGCGGCCACGGTGATATAAACCCTCCATCGATGACGGCAACCAGAAATCACCCTAACCCGATCCCAAACCCCACCAGCCCGAGAGACACCAGACCAACCCAAACGTCGGCTTCATCTCATCTTTGATAGTGGCGACAGCGGTATAAACCCCTCCATTAGCGACAACAACCCGAAATCACCCCAATTCGATCCCAAACCCCACAAGCCCGAAAGACACCAGACCAACTCGAACGCCGACGACGGCGACATAAACCCCTCCATTGGCGACGACAACCCGAAGTCATCCTAATTTTGAGGTTGGTTTTTATGTTATCTCCATTTTTTTTTTTTTAGCCATTGTAATGGTTTGTGTGTTTGGTTGGATCTATTGTTAAGTTGTTATTCTTGTTGATGGGGTCTTCAATTTGATGATTTGAGGTATTATTTATTTCTAAATATGTGTAGAAAAGAAGATGAGTTGGGGGTTTTAATGTGTGTTATGGAAACTATTATTTATGCATAGAAAGTGTTTGTGAGAACTATTATTTATGCATAGAGAAGTATTTGAATCTATATTCTTCTTTTAATTATGGAACAACAATTTTGAGGTTGGTTGTTTGCTATCTCTATCTTAATTTTTTTTACCCTTGTCATGGATTGTGTATTTGGTTGAAGTTATTGTTAAGTTGTTGTTCTCATTGATGGAGTGTTGAATTCGATGATTTAGGGTGTTGTTTAAAAGCAAAGATGTGTAGAAAAGAAGACGAGTTAAAGTTTTGGTGAGTTATGAAAACTAGTATTTATTCATAGAAAATGTTTGTAAAAATATTTGTAAGAACTTTTTTGACTCTTTGTTTGTGTTTTGATGAAAGCAAGACTTGTGGAAATAAAGATGAGTTGGGGTTTTGGTGAGTTATGGAAACTAGTGTAAGTGTAATGAGATGGAAAGAAAATGTCAATATTAGAGAAAACCAATTGTAATGAGATGAAAAGTGCAAGTAATTGAAGATTCGGAGACTAAAAAAAATATCATCATCCTTGGAATTGCAAGATCAAGACTAATGAAGAAACTTATTAGGAAAATGATTTTAAATAGAAGAAGTGGTTCTTGAAATTGAAAATCCCAATTTACTTCGATTCGAATCAAGTCTATAATAACAAATTTTTTCACCTATCCACTACAACAAAATTAGAGCTCCATTTGCTTGTGTTATCTTAAAATTATTTACCTTTTGAAGCTCCATTTATTTCAAGCTTTTTGAAACAAATCCTCTCCCAAACACGCGGGCACTCCATTAACATAATTGTAGGAACACATTATGCAGCTTGCTTTACCATCTTCAATGTAACTATAAAATGGTGCCCTAAGGAGAAACAAATCTAGCTAAAACAAAACTGAACTAATTTGATATTAGTAAACATGTCATATCTAACAATCAACATGAGCACAATTATTTCTTGCTCTAAAACCCAATAACACCAAAGATAACTAAAGTCCCCTGATAATATTTATGATTTTAAAATTAAAAAAAAAAAAAAAAGATCTTGCTTAGTAAAGTCAAGTTGTTCTAGTCCATTGGATAACTATTAATTAATGAAAAATGTTGTTTTTGTTGACTGATATAGTATTTTTTTGAAAATGATATGGCTGTTTATTTTATGTGTTAATTTCTTGAGTTATTATATGTAATTCAGGACCGTTTTCTGCATCCTTTGCTTTTAAAATTTGTCATTATTTGCTTATTTCTCCTTTGGAGAGCTCCCATTTCAATGGCAAGATCCTGTGCATGGTTGTTGTAAATAAGTTTTATCTACTCAAATTCAAGAATATTGGAGACCTTTTAAAATTTTTCTTCCACCTATTTCCTGTGCATGGTGCGGGGAAATTAATAGTTTTGAAGCAAGTCATTTTCCTACTAAGAAGACCAATACGGCTATAATTGTTAGTAAAAGGCTTATTTTTCTTTTATCACTTGAAACCAAACATTCTCCAACTTTTTTTTCTTAACTGACTCTTCCAATTTTGGTCGTGGACCTATGAATTATTCGCTATTTGCTCGTTGTAGGCAAAGCAATGCCTAAAAAAGATGTACTAGAAGTCATTCAAAGATTCAACATTCAAGTGAACAATTTGACTCAAGCTGTGTAAGACATTTGGGAGATTGCATGTTTAGAATGTTAATTTTTAAATATATACCTGATTCTTAGCCATTTGCACGTAGAAGCATGTTTAATTGCTTTAATATTTTAATGCGTGTTTTATTTTAGTCATGTAATTATGGTATTTATGTTTGATCCCTTCTCATGTTTAGATGAGATAGATTTCTAGGTTTTTGCACATATTCTATGATATATTGTTATCCATTGTTCTTTTATTTCTTCATATGGGCAAAACATTTTGTGGAAGTTTATCTGGAAGCCTTTGTATATGGACTTGTTTGGTTTTTGTTCTTGTTCATTTCATTTATTTATCCTTTTTGGAAACGTTTGTTTTTGTAGGTATAAATGACTGAAACAAAGTTTGATAAATTGCTAAAAATAAAGAAAACATCGAGAGAATCAAGACGAGTTAGAGGTTACAGTAATTGGAAAATCATACAATTGATAAAATCTTCTTTTACGACGGATCAACTCGAACTTTTTAAGGGTATTTGTTTTGAACATTTTCTTGATGTTAATGAAATGGTGTTTTCTAGACATTTTTGTTATCACATTCTTTTGAGGGAGTGTTATATCCAACCTGAAAACCGTTTAACAGATACTATGTGGTTTCATGTTGGAAATGGCTTGATAAGGTATAGCTTAGTGGAGTTTTGTTTGGTGATTGGACTTTAGTTTGGAGATTACTCCAAGTTTGAAACGAAAGAATCTTAGTTGATTAATCAGAGGCTACGATAGAAGTACTTTAGTATGAATAAAGTATCAGTTACAATGTTGATTGATTGGTTTAAAATGAGACTTTGGGCTAATAAAAATATTACCGATATGGATAGGGTGAAGTTAGCTTTAGTGCTTTTTTTGGAAATGACTTTATGTGGAACCGATAACCGTAATGCCATTCAATATTGGGCTTTACAATTGGTGGATGACTTAGATGCTTTCAATAAGTTTCCTTGGGGGTCATACATACATCATAGGTCGTATAAGTATTTATCTAGTTACTTGATTGATGTGTTTGATTCTTTCACGAAAGGAAAAGGCAAAAGCAGTAAAGTAAATTTATATAGCTTTGTGACAGCCTTTTAGGTAAATATACTAAATTACGATTTTTGAAGTATAGTAAATTCTTGAACCTTACTACTTTTCTATATATTAACATTTGTTATTTGTTTTCTTATTGAGGTGTGGGCAATTGAAGTAATACCAATGTGATCAACGCTTGGATATCAACAAGGGTGAACAATTCTGCCCCTTGAATCCTTAATTGGATATGCATAGGGATCCCAGTTATGATTCTTTATAGACAAATTTATTTGACAAAACGAACGTAAGTATTAACTAAGTTATGATATTTAATTTTGACTATTATCAAATTCCTAAGGCTTACATATGTAAATTGTTCATTTTTATTTGATTAGCTCACCACCTACAAAGTTCTAAACCCTTTTGATGATGAAGCAAAGAAGCCATATTGGGAGAGTTTGAATTCTTAGATTGCTTTGAATGATATCAAGATTGGTAGTCCTAGTGGATGTTTTGATGATGATGGTAGTTTTGATGATGATGACATGTGTAATGATAATGATGATGATGATGTTCAATGAGGTAGATATCATGTCTATGGAGATGATGATACTCGTTTCGAGAGAGGTTATGAGATAAAAGAGGATGATTCTTGTACGAAGACAAAAAAAAGATTACAGTCGTAAGAACAGAAAGTATTCAGGTAAGAGGTTGGATAATCTTGAAGCTCAGTTTAAAGCTCTCAGTGCACGATAAGATGAACATTTCAAGAAAATTAAGGACAATCTTTAAGTTCGACTTAAAGATCTCAGTGCACAACAAAATGAACATTTCAAGAAAGTAGAAGATAAAATACGTAAGAGGTTTATTCAACTAACGAAACTTATTTGCAAGTCTATGGGGTCTGATACTTTCAATATTTCTGAAAAGATAAAATATTTACGAGTTTATACTTTAATTAATTTTAATATTTATTATTTTACACTTGCATATATTAACCACTTTTATTTGAGTGTAGACATATAATCAAACTCCTTTATATGCAAATGATAAATTCGATAGTGTGACTGCTGATGACATGACGGTATTAAATTTGATAACTCTATTTTTATAGAGTTATTTTATCCTTTTAAACTTGAATTCTTGCTTAGTTCTTGATATTTTTATTATTATTAAATAAATGATTACATCTTTTTGCATTTTTTATTTTCAGAATAAAATTGGTGAAAAAATCACATGTGGATCCCACAAAGTGTTATTGTTCGAGATAAGATCATCATTACAAAATGAATATCATTCAAAGCAGTTTATCACCTCAAGAATTACTCGAATCAGATATCGCATACAGAAGTTATCGCAGTTTAAAGATTGAGTGTTCTAAAAAATAAATATTATGTCATGCTTACGTAAGAAATGATGTAATGAAAACTATGATGTAAGCAATGATGTAATATGAAAGTTGACTTGCATGGGGCAGGAGAACTATGATGTAAGCTACGATGTAATATGAAAGTTGACTTGCATGAGGTAGGTGAACCATGATGTAAGCAATGATGCAGAAGGGTGGAAAATTAGGAAAAGATTATGCATGCGATGATGTAATTGGAGGTGAACTTTGCCTATAAATAGGCTTTAGAATCACCATTCTAAGCATCTCATAAAAAAAACCAAAACAACAAGTAGTTTAGAGAAAGAGAGAGAGAGCTTGGAGAGGAGGAGTAAAGCAGAGGAAGAAATTCTACAGCGAAACTTTAATCCACTAAGTTTTTTTATCTTTTATTATGTTTAATTTCTAATCTTTGTAAATTTTAATATGGCGTAGATTTATTTTTCTAAGGTTATGATGTAGCCTAACTTTGATATTCCAACCCTTTGTTCAATTTAATTAAAGATTTTTTATCTTGGTTGATGTATTTAATACTATGCTTAATGCTTCTAAATAACTGATCACTATTTAGTTGAATTGTTAATCATAATGATAGCGGAAGCTGATTTATGTGTCTAGTTCATTGTATTGAATGTCATAAATTACATATAGAATAGGAATATACCTACATACTTTGTGTAGTCTATAAAAGAGATCCATAAATCTTAATGAATCCATTAATGTTTTAAATTGCATAGAAACATAACAGTTATGTTTTATAGGGTATTTTCCTTAGATCTCGGGAAAGGCTATGTGAATAATTCAGGGAATCTCGATTAGTAACTGGATAATTAATTTTTGTTAAAAAAATAAAGGAGAGGAACAGATTAGTTATGGTGAAATTAGAACTTTAGAATTTTCATTTATTAAATTAATTTTTATTTATTTACATTTGTATTTAAATTTAGTTTTAGTTTTTACCTCCAATTTCGTTTGCCAAATAAAAGTTGAGTTATTTTAATTTTGGACATTAATTAACAACAATCCTCGTTGGATAATATTTTTCTCATCATTATATTACTTGTTCAGCTCATTCACTTGTGATTTTGCACGACAAGTTTTTGGCGCCGTTGCCGGGAATTATTTGTTTAAATTAATACTACTACTACATAACTCAAATTTTAATTTGGTATTTTATTTAGTAATTCATTTATTTTTATTTTATTTATTTTATTGTAGGTGTTTTTTTTCTGGTGTATGAAAAAGTCCGGGGACGAAGTTTTAATATCATTTGATCCAGAAATTGAAAGAACTTGCTGCAAGAATTAGAAAGAAACAAGAAAAGCTGCAAGTGTTATTCTTTATCCACAGTGGGTAATGCTTTGGCAATACGGCGACTGACTATTGTTGCTAATAATTTTAAGATCAAGCCAGCAATTATCCAGATGGTGCAAAACAACCAGTTCAGTAAGGCTCCGAACGATGATGCAAATGCCCACATTAATAGTTTTTTGGAGATCTGTGATACTTTTAAGCATAATAGTGTTACTGATGATGCCATTCGATTGAGATTGTTCCCGTTCTCTCTTCGAGACAAAACTAAAAGCTGACTCAACTCTTTACTATCAGAGAGTATTACTACATGAGATACTTTGGCACAAAAATATCTTGCTAAATTTTTTTCATCAACCAAGACTGTAAGACTATGAACCTAGATTGTCACATTCAGACAACTTGATGAAGAGTCATTGTACGAAGCATGGGAAAGATTCAAAGCTCTGCTAAACAAGTGCTTACATCATGGAGTTGCTGACTGTTTGCAGGTACACACATTCTATAATGGTTTGGGGAGTTCCACGAGAACATTGGTAGATGCCGTAGCTAGTGGAGCACTTTTGGGAAAACCTCATCAAGCCGCTTGGGACTTATTAGAGGAAATGGCTGCAAATGCCTATTAGTGGCCATCAGAAAGAACAGTTCAGAAAAAAGTTTTCGGAATACAAGAAAATGATGTTTTAACTAGACTTTCCGCTCAGGTCGAGACATTATCCAAGCAACTCGAAAAATTAATAGCTAATTCCTTTTATACTTAGT
The DNA here is from genome assembly GCA_022984855.1 of Dimocarpus longan. Lineage (NCBI taxonomy): Eukaryota > Viridiplantae > Streptophyta > Magnoliopsida > Sapindales > Sapindaceae > Dimocarpus > Dimocarpus longan. The sequence goes on from CM041017.1 coordinate 18,608,056, forward strand.
CGACATCTTGTGATTTTTGTAGAGGGGACCATTCCAACGGGCAGTGCGATGAAGACCAGATAAGTCAAGCCTTTTTTGTGGGCAACGGACAACAAAATAACCCGTACTGCAACATATATAATCCATGATAGAGGAATCATTCAAACTTTTCATGAAAAAACAACGATCAACCTAGACAACCATATTTGCCACCACTTCAACAGTAGCAGGCCAACAAACCATCGCTTGAAGAAGCACTTACTCAACTCACCGCAAGTACTAATCAATTTATGACGAGAATAGATATCACGCTTCAGAATCAAGCTGCTTCCAATTGAAATCTAAAGGTACAAATGGATCAAATTTCAAATATGCTGACTGCAAGACCTCAAGGAACCCTACCAAGCAACACATAGACCAATCCTAGAGAGCATGTTAAGGTTGTGACATTACAAAATAGTAAAATACTGAAAGAGCCTGTCAAAAGAATAGACGAGAAAAAAAGGATCTAGCAAAGTAGAAGAAAAAGTGATGGTTGAACAAAAAGAAGTAGAGAACTCAAAGTCAAAACTGTTTCCAGACAATCCGACACCATATAAACCACCATTACCATTCCTTCAGAGATTCCAGAAGCAGAAATTTGATAAACAATTTTTTAAATTTCTTAAAGTTTTTAGGAAATTACAAATTAATATTCCTTTTGCAGATACTCTAGAATAGATACCCAGCTATGTGAAGTTTATGAATGAAATCTTATCAAATAAAAGGAAGTTGGAAGAACATGAAATGGTAGCTTTGACCGAAGAATGTAGTGCAATCTTGCAGAAAAAGCTATTGCCCAAACTCAAAGATCCGGGGAGTTTCACAATTCCTTAAACCATTGGTGATTCATTTTTTGATAAAGTATTATGTGATCTTGGTGCAAGCGTTAACTTAATGTCATTCTCTGTTTTCAGGAAATTAGGCTTTAGAGGAGCAAAACCTACTACAATATCTTTACAGCTAGCTGATCGATCAATCAAGTATCCAAGAGGTATTATAGAAGACGTACTGGTAAAAGTGGATAAGTTCATATTTCCTGTGGATTTCATTGTGTTAGACATGGAGGAAGATCAAGAAATACTCATCATTTTAGGTAGGCCATTCTTAGCAACAGGAAGAACTTTCATTAATGTACGGAAATGTCAACTTATTCTAAGAGTTCGATATGAAGAAGTGACATTCAATGTGCTAAAAACGCTTAAACATCCACATGATGTTAGCAATTACATAAGGGTAGATGTAGTGGATGAATGTATAAAAGAAAATGCTAAGTTTTACGAAGAGCGTACCAAAAAGTGGCATGATCAACGTATCCTAAACAGGGAGTTTACTCTAGATCGTCAATTCAAAGTCAACAGAAAAATACTTAAAGCTTACATGGATGGTGGAGAGCCTCAATAGAAATCCACCATCGCGCTTTCAGACCCAACTTAAAGCGTTTTTCAATAGTCAAGCTAACGACTATAAATTAAGCACTTCTTGGGAGGCAACCCAAGTTTTTCTTTCTTAACCAGTTTTCTTTTGTTTGTTTGTTATTGTTTTCTTTGTGTGTTATTGTTTTTCTTTGATAATTTTCTTTTCTCTTTTAGAGATGGAGGCAAGTCTTGTAGCACTCAAAAATCATTTTCCTACTTTGCCTCAAGATGTACTAAAAAAGATTTACAAGTGCAAACTCGAAATAATGAGGGCACTAATATGTTTAGGTCTTCCAGAGTATATTCGGTGGATCATTGAAGCTAAAGTACATCTAGCAGGTGAGTTGAATGATTCATTCATTAAATGTTTACTAAGATTGGGAAGAAGTTCTTACTCAAAGAAGAAGAGAGCTAAAAGAATGGGAGTCTACCATAAGTGTGCGAGATGGAACTGCGACACACGCTGTAAAAATTCTAGATATTTGTCCATAAATCGAGAAGATAAACTTAAATGCATAAAAGATGGGCTGAGTAAGGAGTCTCAATATAATATCTTTGAGACTTTTGAGACACATCCTTGTGGGAAAGTTCAACACATTCTTTTAGATTTATGGGAGTTATTCAGTAAAGAGAAACAATGTTACAGTCTTGAAAATCTGACTTTAAAAGACCTTGTTTGCCAGTTTATAAGAAAATTGGATGGGAAGCTGATCCTCAACTCATAGAAGGTATTTAAGTCGTTTCTGGATGTAAAACTAGAGGAAGATGTGAGCCACAATCACAACTACTATAACATCATTTTTTTTCTTTGTTCAACAGTCTGTTTTAAACTTTTTCGATAATTATGTTTACATTTTGATATTTCTTCACTTGTCATTTTGAATTTTTTATATTGTTTCAAACTTTTTCGATAATTGTGTTTATTTTTTGACATTTCTTCACCTGTCATTTTGGATTTTTTTTCTTGTTTCAAACTTTTTCGATAATTGTATTTACTTTATGACATTTTTTCACTTAACATTTTGAATTTTGTATTTTTAGCGATTTGTTTTAAATTTTTTTTGAAGATTGTGCTTTCTTTTTGACATTTCTACACTTAACTTTTTTTTTCCCTGATCACAACTGTTTAGTATCGTAAAACTATTCTTTTACTCTTTCATTTTCTTTAAATAAGCGTTCATTACTGATAACAAACAATTAGTTTTGTATGAGTTTTGTATGAGAAAAAAAAAAAAAGAGAGAAAAAAAATGACAGAGTTCCCGAGCAGCAAATTCAAAACCATCTGTGTTTTTTGTGGCTCGAAGTCTGGTGTGAGTATACAATATTCAAAGACAGTTGCTAAACTTGGTATGACTTTAGTTGCCCAAAACATAGATCTAGTATATGGGGGAGGCAGTTTAGGACTAAGAGGTTCTGTCACAGTAAATGTGTTTTTTGTGTTTTTCTTCTTTTTATCTTACTAGACATTGGAGATAATGTCTCAAATAAATTTGGGGGTAGAGTTTGCTATCATTAAAACCATAAGATTCAAAAACTGGTCCGGGTTGAAACTAAAAGATGGCAGAGTAAGAAGTACTTTTGTGCTCTTGATACGTATCTTTGTTTTCTTTTCTAAAAAAAAAAAAAAAAAATCATTATTTTTTTTCTATTAATTTTTTTTGTTTTTGAATTCTGCTTTAACAAGTTGACTAATTATTTTGTGTTTGTTAATGGAGTCTTAATGTATGTTTTTGGTTGAATATCTTTACTAGGGAATAACCATGAACATCTTTACATGATTTGAAACTTTTGAATGTCATGATTTTAGTTAATTGAGTGGATGAATATCATGTTTATATGAATTGTGGACTATTAGTAGAGATTACCCTTAGTGAGAATTTAAGCTTTTTAAACGTTTCTTTTTGAGGAATTTATTTGTTTCTACTCTTAAACACTCTTCACTTTGTTCTTAATAGATTATCTCTATAGATTTTGCATTGAATACTAAAGAACAAATCATCATTATAGATAACATGAGTTGCTTTGATTTGAAAATTGGATCGACTTCTTAGAAGTAATATATGTAATTTTTACTCCATAAAAGCCTACATTCCTACTTTGAATTGAGATACACCATAAATCTTTTGAAGCCAAACACTTTAAATATTTTTCTTTGTTTACCTTTATTAAATGACCCTATTAAGCCTTTAAATTTAGTCATACCTTATAAAGCTTGGGATCGCGCTATAAAGTGAAAGAGGAGAAAGGAATTGAAGGGTTAATATTTATATGATATGTACATAAGCATATGCATTAAAAGAAATGTGTTTCTAAATAGCATTGTGAAAATATATATATAAGAAGCACAAGTTTATAATACCTAGATGTATAAGGGGAGGTGGAAGTAAAAAAAAAATATATATATTGAATTGAGAAATTCTTTAAAAAAAAAAAAATAGAGAAGTTGTGATGAATTAAAGAGAATAAATGAAGTACTTTATTTTTATTGAACATGTACATTAAAATTTCTTACATATCAATTAACTATAACCCAAATACAATCTTTAATAAAACCTATTGATCTTCAAGAGGAAGTTCAATTTGAGAGTTGAAGTATGTCATCATGCTCTATCTACGTTCTTAGTATTTGATTCCAATCATAAGATCTATTCACTTAAAAGTGCGGTTCTTTTTAAACGTCTATATTCATATGTGATGTAAATGACGCTTATTATGCCTTTACATAACCTCTATCACATATGATTGCATGAGTGTTTGCTTTAGGATTCATTACGGTTATAAGAGATATCTTGTGAGGATTAGAATTGAGACGAAATAAGTCCATGACATGTGAATATGATGTTTTGAAATGAAATTGCTTTGAGAGTGGTGTGAGATTGTTGATGATTCTGTTTTAGATCATTAGTGACTTATCTTTTGTCCTAATACAAGATTATACACGTATGAGATTTTTTTTTTTTTGAAAGGACGTATGAGATTTCTGTTAATTTATATTTAGTGAAATGCTGATGAGTTATGGGTGGAATATTTTAACGTTTATGAGTATCGTTGCTGGTAAACCCTCATGAGATATAACTCCTCCTGCTAGGGACACCTAGGGGTTTAAAGGCTTGTGGCATACGCTCAATGTCATCATGTTTACCTACGAAAATGGATTGTGTTTTTATTTTTTGTGTTTTTAGCATAGGTTGTTACTTTTAGTTTTGTTTGCGGACAAGCAAAATCTTAAGTTTGGGGGTGTGACAACTCTATTTTTGTTTAAACCTGAATTCTTACTTAGTTCTTGATATTTTTATTATTATAAAATAAATTATTACATCTTTTTGCATTTTTCATTTTCAGAATAAAATTGGTAAAAAAATCGTATGTGGACCCTACTAAGTGTTATTGTTCGAGACAAGATCATCGTTACAAAATGAATATCATTCGAAGCAGTTCATGGCCTCAAGAATTACTCAAATAAGATATCGCATAAAGAAGTTATCGCAGTTTAAAGATTGAGTATTTTAAAAAATAAATATTATGTCATGTTTATGTAAGGAATGATATAATGAAATTATGATGTAAGCAATGATGTAATATGAAAGTTGACTTGCATGGGGTAGGTGAACCATGATGTAATATGAAAGTTGACTTACATGAGGTAGGTGAACTAAGATGTAAGCAATGATGCAGAAGAGTGGAAAATTAAGAAAAGATTATGTATGCGATGATGTAATTGGAGGTGAACTTTGCTTATAAATAGGCCTTAGAATCACCATTCTAAGCATCTCATCAAAAAAACCAAAACAACAAGTAGTTTAGAGAAAGAGAGAGAGAGTTTGGAGAAGAGGAGCAAAACAGAGGAAGAAATTCTACGGCGAAACTTCAATCCACTAAGTTTTCTTATATTTTATTATGTTTAATTTTCTAGTCTTTGAAAATTTTAATATAGAGTAGATTTGTTTTTCTAAGGTTATGATGTAGTCTAACTTTAATATTCCAACCATTTGTTCAATTTAATTAAGGATTTTTTTATCTTGGTTGATGCATTTAATACTGTGCTTAATGCTTCTAAATGACTGATAACTATTTAGTTGAATTATTAATCATAATTATAGTTGAAGCTGATTTATGTGTCTAGTTCATTGTATTGAATGTCATAAATTACATACAGGATAGAAACATACCTGTATGGTTTGTGTAGTCTATAAAGGAGATTCATAAATCTTAATGAATCCATTAATGTTTTAAATTGCATGGGAACATATTAGTTAAGTTTCATAAGATATTTTCCTTAGACCTCGGGAGAGGCTATGTGAATAATTCAGGGAATCTCGACTAGCAACTGGATAATTAATTTTTGTTAAGAAGAACAAAAGGGAGGAACAGATTAGTTATGATGAAATCAGAACCTTAGAATTTTCATTCATTGAATTAATTTTTATTTATTTACATTTGTATTTAAATTTAGTTTTAGTTTTTATCTCCAATTTCGTTTGCCAAATAAAAGTTGATTTTAATTTTGGGCATTAATAACAACAATTCTCGTGGGACGATACTTTTCTCATCCTTATATTACTTGTTCGGCTCGTCCACTTGCCATTTTACACTACAAAATTCAAGTGACAGCAATATCCATGACTTGGTTACATCAATAGTAGAGGCTGTATCATTTCCATCTAGCCTGTTGGTTCACCAGATGTCGTACAACTGTCAAGACCACCTAAGCTTACTATTAAATTAAATTGAGACTGCAAACGATCGGCGTTCGTGATGAGCCTGTATGTTGATTCCACGATAAAAAAACCCGAAGTAACCCAAAGTGCCAAAATTTGGACTTCAAAAGCAGGTAGATCAAGATTTTTTACGTTCACTTAATGAAACAAGAGGTATGAATTGCATAGTCACTTTACTTGTCATCAACAATATTCCAATATATATTGATGTTTAAATTTGTGCTAATATAGTTTGGACACGGGATTACTTACGGCTGATGCTGCATGGTTTAAGAAAATATTGTCCCTGTTATGGATAATTTAGCGATCAGAATAATCGGGCCCAGAAAGATCTACAGTGCAGGCCCAGCAGCCCAAAGGCTCAATGATCCACATTTCTTTCAGTCCACCTTCCTAACAAAGGGCCCATTCTTGATCACTCTACTTTACCGCTGATCACTATCGCTCAGCCTATCCGTTGGTTGTGACCGCTGACCCCATTCGCCAATCTATCCATCAGTTCTGTTTGTTCAGTCTGATCGCTGACCGTTGGCTCTCATCACTTAGACTGACTGCTGACCGCTGACCGTGTCCGCTAAGCCTATTCGCCAGTTTATCCGCCATGATTGACAGCCTGTCTGTTCGTCGATTCTGTCCTTTTAAGATATCCGCCAAGAGGAGCCATCCATCAGACATGTTCACAAGTCCTCCTTGTCCAAGATGATTCGCCTAGACTAATTGCTAGTCTCTGAGCATGGTCGTATACTAGCTCTTTCACTCGCGATATTGCCTGCCTCATTGTCATGACTAGCTGCAAAGGTATTGACTCATAATCCGCCTCCCCAATCCTCTTGGTAGTCGGATTCGTCAAACATTCATCTGTCCGCCAGATGAACTTGGTATTCCATCTGCTAGAAGATCCATCTCCCGCCATGCTCCTCAGAGTTGCGGGTCAACAGAAGTCAAAGATGCCATACATAATATAGCTCCAAAATGTGCCATGCACGTTATATCAACCAGAAGCTATGACCAAGATCTCGATAGTCTATCATGAAAAATTCAGATCAGTCACCTAAAATCCTCCTTTGGCAGACCTCAAAAGCGACGGATTCGACCGCATTAAATGTGTTTTCGGCTGCATTTAATGCACTATCAGCCGCATTAATTGAGACCTCGGTGTATTAAATGCGGTTCATCATTGTAACTGTAGTCTATTGTATATTCTTGTCTAATTCCATTTTTACTGTAGCTCCTCCCCTTTTCTATAAATAGGAGAGGATTTTCACTGTAAGGACAACATAAGATTCTGAGTGCTGTTACTCTGTCAAAATAGTGAGAGAGAGTGAACAGTGGACGTAGGCATCTTTTTTGGCCGAACCACTTTAAAAACCTTCTCGTGTTCCTCCTCCTCGCCTCTAACCACTTTCTCCTGTTCTTTCCATTACGCATGCAACCTACTAACAACCCGAAATTGCAGCTTGAGCCCAATAACAACCTCGTTGACTAGGGAAACCGTTTTTCGACGTTAACATTTTTGGCGCTAGAAGGAGGAGCTCATTTTCAGTTTCATCACCTTTCTTACTCCTTAGCTTTCAGAAGCTCATTCTTCACTCACCATGGTCAGAGAGAGGATTCCTAGAGACTTCAACGCAACAGAAAATCGCCGAGAAGCTTCATATCTATAACAGCAGGCTATGTTTACTGAGGGGATACCCGGTGCTGGTGCAGGGACGTCTGGGATGCCCATGGCAAGGGACACTCGAGGTAGACCTCCTATTCCCAATTGCCAACCTGTGTCTGATGCTGCAGGGTGAGATGCTATATAGGAATAAATGTTCCTTAAAGGAGGCATGCAGAAGACCCCGACGCGAACAGGAGGGACATTAGGGATTCAAGGTGAGAAGGGTCAGTTCATTCTTCCAGCATGCATTCTAGTGCTCGACTTCCTCGGGCTCGCAGCGAACACTGACCGGAACAAGCTGGCCTCAACCATGACCGAATCCCAGCCCGTGTAGGTAGGACGGGGCCAAGACCCAATACTGGAGAATTGGGGGCTAGAGATAACCGATCCCCAAGCAGAAGGGATAGGCATTCCGCTGTCGGAGGAACTAAGACGCAGGGTACATTAGTTGCAGAATTCCTCCAGAGGGTCGACAGCTTAAAGCACGGCCCACGGTACAAGAATAAAGGGGCCAGACTAGGGAGAGGACCCCATTTACTTCAGAGATTGAGTTGGAGCCGCTCCCACCAAGATTCAAAGTTCCTAAAATTCCCCAGTACAAAGGGAACTCTGACCCTTATGACCACCTGGATGCTTTTAGCATTCAGATGGACCTCCAAATGACAAGTTCGCTTGTAAAATGTCATGTATTCCCGGCCATGCTCGGAGACATTCCGCGGACATGGTTGAGCAACTTCCCCCTCCCGCAGCATCAACAACTGGGAGGAATGTCAGCAGAAGTTCCTAAACCAATACAAAGCGTTGAAGAGGTGGCACATCTTTCCACCATTTGCCAATGCCCCGGTGAGTCCTTAAAAGATTATATTAACAGGTTTAGACACGAGGTAACGAATATGGAGAACCCCACAGACGAAGGGGTATTATCAGCCATCTCGTCAGGTTTGAGGAAGGACGGGAAGCTATACGAGAGTATCTACAAGTCCCTTGTGAAAGATCTGGGAGAATTTTATGAACGAGCGGAAAAGAAAATCAGGTGGGAGGAAGTAACCAATCCTAGGAAAGCCAGTTCCCGGGGAGATGAAGCTGGCAGCTCTGGCCATAGGAGGAAGAGAAGCAGTGGAGGAGGTAACCCTGGGGGGCAAAGAGAAAGCCATCAGGTTGTCAAAAAAGCCAGGGATTGGCGAAAACCAGGGGGAAACTAGGGGCGAGAACGACCACGATTTCAAGATCGATATAATACATATAATGCCTTATCTGATACCCAAGATAGAATTTATGCAACTGAGAAAAGCAGAGAGAATTTCGGGCGGCCAGCTCCCATTCAGGCTCCCAAAGGGCGAAGGGATAAAAATAAGTTTTGTACCTATCATAATGAAATAGGGCACAATATTTTGGATTGCTGGGCGCTCAAGGATGCTATTAAGGAGATGATCAGAAATGGTCATCTGAGGGATTACGTTGTGAGACCCCCAAGGCGACCATCCTAGCAGCGATACCTCCACCAGCGTTCACAAGACCCGCCAGCCCAAAATCAGCCGAAGTCGGATTCTACCCAGGGGCTTTCTGTCAGAACTATCCATACCATCTATGAAGGACCTTCGGGGGTGGGAGAATCTAATAGGTCCCGGGAGCATTTTGTGCGTGAAGCCAGACGTGTCCAACCTGCAGGACAGAGAGAGTCGGAGGGGCCTACCAAGAAAGCCAGAAAGGTATCAAAGGACATCATGTTTACAGATGAAGATGTCCGGGATGTCCGCCTCCCTCACAATGATGCTTTGGTGATCAGAGCACGCATCGGTAACTCAATGGTGAAAAGGATCATGATTGATACTGGGAGTTCAGTGAACGTGATGTACAAGGACTACTATGATCAGATGGGGATTGGCGACGATCAGTTCAAACCATCCCCTGAACCCCTCTATGGATTCACTAGAGACTCGATCATCCCAATCGGACAGATAAAATTGCCTTTGACTCTTGGTGACGCCGCCCGCCAATCCACAATACTAGCAGACTTCCTCGTTATTGACTCTCACTCTATATACAACGTAGTGATGGGGAGGCCTGCTATGAATGATCTTGATATGGTTATTTTCACCAAGGCCCTCACAGTAAAGTTCCCAACTCCCAATGGGATAGGATGTGTACGAGGCGAGCAATATCTGGCTCGTCGCTGCTATGTGGATGCAATAAAAAAGAGAGTTCAAGGGAAGAAAGCAGATGAGATCCTAGAACGTGAGCTGCAGACTATCACTTCATCAGGAATCAGCCACGACTTAGACTTTAGGGAATTCGATGCATGTCAGAGTACCGGTCTTGTGGAGGAGCTTGAGGACATCTAGATCAATAAAGCAGATATGACAAGGTGTCTCAAGCTAGGTAGAAGCTTGGCCCCGGAGATAAAGGCCTAATTGACAAGCTGCCTTAAGGAAAATGTACATGTGTTTGCATGGAACCATGGAGACATGGTGGGGATTGATCCGAATGTGATGACCCATAAGCTGAATGTCGACCCCCACCATCAGCCAATCTGTCAGAAAAGGAAGCAAATGAACCAAGAACGCAGTAAAGTTTTGAAAGAGGAAGTAGATAAGCTTCTGGCCAACAAGTTCATCCGAGAAGTCCAATACCCAGCCTGGGTAGCTAACCCCGTACTGGTGAAAAAGAAGAACGGAAAGTGGAGGACATGTGTAGACTTCACAGACCTGAACAAGGCTTGCCCAAAAGATAGTTTCCCCTTACCTAGGATCGATCAGCTGGTGGACGCGACGGTAGGGCATGAACTCCTTAGCTTCATGGATGCTTACTTAGGCTACAACCAGATCCCCATGGACCCTAAAGACGAAGAGTGTACGTCATTCACAACCGACCGAGGATTATACTGCTACAAGGTAATGCCCTTCGGTTTAAAAAATGCAAGGGCTACCTATTAGAGGTTGGTGAACAGAATGTTGAGGATCTGATTGGGAAGACCATGGAGGTATATGTGGATGACATGCTCGTCAAATCTGAGAAGGTTGCCGACCACGTCCATAATCTCGAAAAGATGTTTGAGATCCTGAGGAAGTACCAAATGAAGCTCAACCCCCTTAAATGCGCTTTTGGGGTCTCCTCACGTAAATTTCTGGGCTTTGTTGTGAACAACAGGGGAATCGAGGTCAACCCAGAAAAAATCCAAGCTCTGCTAGACATGAGATCGCCAACCAACGTAAAGGAGATATAGAGTCTGAATAGCCAGATAGCGGCCTTAAGCAGATTTGTGTCCAAAGCCTCCGACAAGTGTGCTCCATTCTTTGAGGTGCTGAAAAGGGCCAAGAATTTCAAGTTGACTGATAAGTGTGAGGCCGCGTTCTTACAGTTGAAGGAATATATAGGGCGTGCCCCGCTGTTCACCAAACCAAACCAAACTAGGGGGAAACTTTGACGATCTACTTAGGGGTATCCCAGCACGCCTTAAACGCGGCCCTAACAAGGCAAGAGGAAAATGGAGCACAGGTCCCAGGTTATTATATGAGCAAGAAGCTGGTAGAAGCGAAAACCAGGTACACCCCAATGGAGCTGCTCGCTTACTGTCTAGTAATGGCATCCAGAAAGCTACGTCCCTACTTCCAGGCGCACAAGATTGAAGTCCTGACCAGGTATCCGTTAAAGCAAATCCTTCAGAAACCAGATACCTCCGGCCGACTCATCAAATGGGCCATTGAAATTGCCCAGTATGACATTGAATTCAGACCGAGACCAGCGATCAAGGGACAAGCGCTGGCAGATTTCATCGCTGAATTTACCGGACCTGTGGACGACCGGGCTGAATCCTCTGAAGATTTGTATTGGGAGCTTTTTGTAGATGGATCCTCCTGTAAGAGAAGTGCGGGGGCTGGGATTCTATTGATCGACCTTGATGGGGGTAAGTTTCTTTGTGCCTTTAAGTTCGGTTTCAGAGCGACTAACAATGAGGCGGAATATGAAGCTCTGCTAACGAGGCTCCGTCTAGCCAAGAAGATGTAGGTTGAACGGCTCCGGATATTCAGTGACTCGCAGTTGGTGGTCTGCCAGATAAAAGGAGAATACCAAGCCAGGGAGTCGAAAATGGCAATATATCTGCAGAAGGTCCAGAGGTTACTAGGGGCTTTCGAGACATTCGAGTTAAATCAGATTCCACGCGCCCAAAACTCCCATGCAGACGCACTAGCTCGCCTGGCGACCGCTCAAGACACAGATTACGCCGAAAATATTCCTGTGGAGTTTTTGCCTAAGCCCAATACTGAATCCGACGTGGAAGTGATGGTTTTGACAGTGGTGGCAGACTCATGGATGAGCCAGCTAGTCAATTACTTGCAGGAAGGAAAGTTGCCAGAGGACAAGATGGAGGCTTACCGTCTGTGCATAAGGGCAGTAAGATACTGTATCTATGGCGATGTTCTTTACAAAAGAGGCCTTTCCGCCCCCTTGCTCAGGTGTATTGACAAGCCGGAGTACACCGTGTTGATGAGGGACATCCATGAAGGGCATTACGGCAACCATGCTGGGGGACTCTCCCTGGCTCAGAAGACGCTTAGACAAGGATTTTATTGGCCGACCATGAAGCAGGGACCTGGTAAGGAAGTGTGATAAATGCCAGAGATTTTCCAAAATCCCTCGAGCACCTTCTGCCTATCTCAGACAGATGATCAGTTCGTGGCCCTTCGCCATTTGGGGCATGGATCTGATCGGACCTCTCCCAGTGGGTCGAGCAAGGTGTAAATACGTCATCGTAGTAGTCGACTACTTCACAAAATGGGCAAAGGCAACAGAGCTGGCCGAGATCTCCATGATGAAGATTGAAAAGTTCATATGGGACAACATAATCTACAGGTTTGGCATTCCCCAGCCACTTGTGATAGACAATGGGACCCAGTTCACAAGTGAACAATTTCGGGAATTCTACAGTAGTCTAGGCATCGTTAAAAGCTTCTCAGCAATCGATCACCCTCAAGCTAACGGTCAGGTGGAGACGATCAACAAAATCATCAAGCAGATCCTGAAGGCCAAGCTTGAGGTTAGAAAAGGAGCATGGGTGGATGAATAGTAGAAGGTGTTATGGGCTTACCATACTACTGCTCGCAGCACCACATGGGAGACTCCTTTCTCAATAGTGTACGGGTCCGAAGCCATGATTCCTGTACAATTTGAAGTCTTCAATCACCGAAGGGCAAGCTTTAACCTCGACGATAACGACCAACTCCTGGCTGCCAACTCGAACTTGCTTGAAGAATCGAGGGAAGCTGCACGTCTTAGGGCATATGTTTACCAGAAGAGGATGGCGAGACACTATAACAAGAGGGTCCGGGTACGCCACTTCAAACCAGGTGATCTTGTTCTATAAGAAGTCCTACCTGGCACCCGTAAAGCCGGTGAAAGAGTATTAGGACCTAACTAGGAAGGGCCTTATATGATTCATGAAAGCCTGAAGAATGGAGCCTACGATTTGGCTGACATGAATGGAGCAATGCTACCAAGAGCTTGGAACGTCATTCACCTAAGACCTTACTATACATAATCGTTGTATTTTCATCACTAATCTGTTACCTATGTAAAGCGAATAATGTACAGACATAATAAAAAATTACTTGTCAACTATCATGAAATATCACTAACACAAAATGCTTATGTGTGCTCTTATATGTAAGGTACTCAACTAGAAAAGACAAAGCGCCAGCTTAAAGCTCCAACTTTCGATTGCTTTACAAGGCAAGAGGGGCTAAAACGGCCACGAGCCTGCGCACCTAATCGCCGCTCAATGATTGGCCTCCCCCTCCATACATTCGCACGCGAACAAGAACAAAAGGCTCTATCGATGTGACACTCAGCCCAACTCTCGCTGTAAATACTCAGGTTTAACCTTGTGAGCGTAGCTGCAGAGGTTTATTACGTTGTATAGCTCAGGTTTTGACCTTGTAAGCGCAGCTGACGTCTCAACCTCCACAACTCTCGCTGTAAATGCTCAGGTTTAACCTTGTAAGCGCAGTTGGAGAGGTTCATTATATTATATAGCTCAGGTTTCGACCTTGTGAGCGCAGCTGAGGTCTCAACCTCTACAACTCTCGCTGTAAATGCTCAGGTTTAACCTTGTGAACGCAGCTGGAGAGGTTCATTACGCTGTATAGCTCAGGTTTTAGCCTTGTGAGCGCAGCCGAAGTCTCAACCTCCACAACTTTCGCTGTAAATGCTCAGGTTTAACCTTGTAAGCGCAGCTGGAGAGGTTCATTGTGCTATATAGCTCAGGTTTAACCTTGTGAGTGCAGTCGGTTGTATACACTCGGGCCCCTACCTTTTGAGCATAATCCTTCATCAACTTCAATAGCGGTCGGAAAAACACGTGAACAGCCCACCTGTTCTTCGTCTGGTTGCTTCTTTTTCTCAACACACTTCTCATTATCTATAATTACCTTATATTATGTGTATGTATGTATTGAATATATTGCGACCACATGATAGCACAAAACAAATCTAATTATCTATCAGTTGGTTAATTTCTGCAAGCAAGCCAAACGGTCTATTATCCCTAATTGGGTGGTATCTGTTCGATAGTAGAAGTCAGGTTATCTATTTGCCCTCTGAGATTCTTTTCTGCCCCTCAGGCTACAATTCATATTGAGGGCCATCTGCTGGAAAGCATCTGCAACCTAGAGGATTGCCTTCCTTACTCTACCTCTCTAAAGGTACATGCAGGGGCGATCAGCCCTTTATTATTTTTATTTGTTGTTTATCTTGCAGGATATACCTGTTCGCAATCTATTTTGATTACATACACATATGAGGTTAAAAAGGTGGCAGAGCAAATCAACAGAAATCCCACAGAGATGATTATAAATTAATAATTATAAAGCATTCTAGAAGTAAACGAAAATAATAACTACAATGGTATCGATGTTCAAAGATAACCCCTTTTTGGCAGCAAAGGAAAATGTTGAAGTTATTTACCCGAAAGGGCCTTTGAAGAGTTGACGGGAGTGTCCTTCGGATCTTTCTTACTGGAGGCTCCTTAAGAAGATGAACCTTGTCCTCCACTCAGAACTGATTTATGAAGAGCTGAGGAGGGACCGCCATGAGCAGACGGGGCACCAGCTTGAGCGAGCGACGAGTCAGAACCCTTCTAAGTTGTAGGAATTGTCCCCTTCTGAGCAGATTGAGCGGTCTTTATCTGGGCGTCTCTAACAACGCGGGCTACGTACTTCTTCACCTCCTCCACCGCTTCATTCCCAAAGAATGAGAAATCCAGCTTAGGATGATGCTTCCACAAGGTGAACAAAAATTTACTGCTCATCTTATCAGTTGCATCCTTTCAGGCCTGTGTGGCCCAAACCTTCGACTGGTGGAGCATCACCTTTGCATGAGCAAGATGATCTTTCACCATGGATAAATCCTGCAACACCGATTTGTTATTTTTCTTGGCGTCATTAACCCGTTTCTTCTAAAGGATGGCCTCGCGAGTGACCTTATCCACATTCTCAGTGGCCTTTACGAGCGAAGAGGAAGTGAGCTGTCGAAGCTTCTTTTCATTCTCCAGGGACCTCTTCGCATCTTCGAGTTTCTACTCGAGCTCACGGACCGTCTTCTTAGCAGCATCAGACTCTTCTTTGAGCTTCTTGTTTTCTACCTCCAGACTTTTGTTCGCCTCTTCAATAGAAGCCTTCTCTCCTGCCAGGTCAGGGAAGTCCTGACGTATCTTCATCATAGCCAGTGAAGCCTGAAAAGAGAACGTATTAGCGGTATGCATGAGAGTGAGGTATAATTACAAAGTAAGGAATAGGACTTACAAGCACATTACAGCGGGCTGCATAGTCGACCAGCTGGTCATCGCGAATATGCTTTTGATAAACATCCGGCTTGTCAGGTCGCAGTAATGTTGGCAGCCGGTCCAACAAGTCATCAAAATATTCCCCTGCATTAGCCTCAGGGATTTGTCCTCCACCAGTTTGTCCTGTCATGATCGCTTTACCCTTACTTTTGGACCTTAGACGCTTAGCAGGGGGCTCCGTGGTCTCCTCTTCCTCGCCCTGGACCCCTGAGGGCCTGGTCGGCTCATCCCCAGAAATTGAAACTCCCTTCTCAACAACACCCTTTGGTGGGGGTATGTTCACGGTATTCTTCCCTACAGTCTTATACTTCATCATAGGCTGTTTGGCAGATGAGGCGATCGTTGTGTCTGACGGATCTGCAGCCTGCATTGGGGTCTCTTTCGAACCCGTTATCTCCACTTCAGGCTCTCTTGTCTCAATTGCTGGCGAGGACAGGGGAGAGATCATTTCAAGCTTCACCATTGTTTTAGGTTCCTTCGGGGCTGGAGCAAAAGTTCCTTTGTTTGATCTTGCAAAAACAGATTGATGCTCCCGACTTTTTCGCACGCCGACGTCCAAGGCTAATTTCAGAGGCTTGGTCTCGGATCTAGGAGCGAGCCTGTATTTCCCCAGAAGAGAGTTCGTTGGGAAATAATCGTCCTCGGGGCCTTTTACTTTAGAAAACCTCTTAAGTGCCTTTGTTTCCTCGTTTGAGAGATTAACCGACCTTTTGATGAAAGCTGCACACAAGGGGAGAAAGTATTAGCAATAATGGGACATCGTGATGGTGTATGTATATGCTCCGACAGCGAGCAGAAGCGTGCTCATCAGGATTGTTGTTAAAGTCGAAATTGACAAGCTTCAGCAAGGACAAACAAGACGCGTAAAACCAACGGGACTTGTAATCCCCTACGTTCGACTTGCCAACCTTTTGTGGTAGAAGCGCCTTGTAAGGAGAATTACGAGCGGTCATATAGTAAATACCGTCCAGTTTCATGGCCTGAGGACTAGTAGTGGATTTAAAAAAGAAAAGGCTCTGGATCATATTCAAAGTTGGTGTAGGAAGGCTGTTTTTGAGAAAGATATAAGCCAAAGTGATTATTTGGGCAGAAGAATTTGGTGTTAGTTGGAAGGGAGTTATTTCCAAGTCATTTAGTAGGTCTATTAGATATAAGGGGACTGGGAACCTAAATCCCGATTTCACATGTTGACGGCTGACCGCTATGAACCCTTCAGGAGGATCAGCCGCATGGTCACGGTGAGCGGGAACCATGACACGGCAACCAGTAGGAAAATGAAATGCATCGGCTACGGTCTTAAGCTCGTTAAGGGTCATCTGGGAGTCATGTTGGTAAAAGGTCTGATTGGCAAAGGTCTCCTCTCACCCAGAGGAACTCGGCGCATCCCCACTGCCCTGTGCTGTTGCGGTCGGAGAATCTCTGTCTTGTTGAGAAGAACCCCCCTCAGAGCTTTCTGCACTAGACATGACTCGACAATATCAGAGTCCAGGACTTGACATCTACAAAAAAAGTAGCTAGTTAGGCCGCTGATAGCCAACCAGACTCAAAGGACAAGGAAGGCCTAAGTCTACTATGCCTAAGTGTCAAGCCGTGTACCTAGGAAGTCATTAAAGGAGGAGATAAGGGCCTCGCTTAGCGAAGCTTTCCCCCAAGGTTGAAGAAAGAAGGAAAAAGAAGTGAACGAAGTCATCCTATATTCATTCCGAACCCTACCGGACCAGAGGTAGTACGGGGACGCTCCGCCCCCAACGGTCCAGACTCTCAAAGTGAGCAAGTACCATGCAAAAAATAAAAGACAATGACGATGAGAACAATGAGAAAAAGATGGAGGAAGCCTTACCTTGAGTGCAGTGGTGACCGGTGACTTTGGATGGAGATGGTTGAACGGAGATGAAAACTCGAAGCAGAGAAGGAGAGTAGCGAAGGAGTCTGTGATTCTTGAAAATGTCGAAAGAAAAAGAAAATGGGGCGTCGTCTTCTTTTTTAAAATAATCAAGCCCCAGCTGTTGGATCAAGATAGCTGTGTAACCGCCCCCAATCTGATAACGCGATGTGATTCCCGGGATTTTGTCATCATGCAGCATGTCAGTTGAGAGACGTGTATTAAATGTGCACAGCGCATGGTGTGACCTGTAATCGTTGCCTAGGAAAGCTCCACGTGGCCTAGCAATAAAGCGAAATTTAAACGGTATTGTAACCGTTTCTATATGTAACTGTTCCCGCCTAATCTGCTCGCTCTGGAATCTGTAGTTCCTGGTCCTCTTTAAAGCACCACGAGCTGGGGGGCTTAATGTTATGGATAATTTAGCGATCAGAATAATCGGGCCTAGAAAGATCTACAGTGCAGGCCCAGCGGCCCAAAGGCTCAATGATCCACCTTTCTTCCAGTCCACCTTCTTGACAAGGGGCCCATTTGTGATCGCTCGGTTTTACCGCTGATCACCATCTCTCAGCCTATCCGCTGGTTTGACCGCTGATTCCATCCGTCAGTCTATCCGTCAGTTCTGTTTATTTAGTCTGATCGCTGGTCCTGATCCCTGACCGTTGGCTCTCATCACTCAAACTGACTGCTGACCGCTAACCGTGTCCGCTAAACCTATTCGCCAGTTTATCCGCAATGATTGACCGCCTGTCTGTTCGTCGATTCTGTCCGTTTAAGATATCCGTCAAAATGAGTCATCCATTAGACATGTTCATAAGTCTTCCTCGTCCAAGATGATCCGCCTAGACTAATCGCTAATCTCTGAGTGTGGCCGTATACTGGCTCTTTCGCTCGCGATATTACCTGCCTCATTGTCATGACTAGCTACAGAGGTATTAACTCATAATCCGCCTCTCCAATCCTCCTGGTAGTCGGATTCATCAAACATTCATCTGTCCGCCAGATGAACTTGGTATTCCATCTACTGGAAGATCCATCTCCGCCATGCTCCTTAGAGTGGCGGGTCAACAGAAGTCAAAGGTGCCATGCACGTTATATCAACTAGAAGCTATGATCAAGATCTCGATAACCTATTATGACAAATTCATATCAGTCACCCAAAATCCTCCTTGGGCAAACCTCAGAAGCGACAGATTCGACCTCATTAAATGTGTTTTCGACCGCATTTAATACACTATCAGCCGCATTAATTGAGACCCTGGCGCATTAAATACGGTTCATCATTGTAACTGTAGTCTACTGTATATTCTTGTCTAATTCTATTTTTACTGTAGCTCCTCCCCTTTTCCATAAATAGGGGAGGATTTTCACTGTAAGGACCACACAAGATTCTGAGTGCTGTTACTCTGCCAAAATAGTGAGAGAGAGTGAACAGTGGACGTAAGCATCTATTTTGGGCCGAACCACTTTAAAAATCTTCTCGTGTTCTTCCTCCTCGCCTCTGACCACTTTTTCTTGTTCTTTCCATTACGCATGCAATCTACTAACAACCCGAAACTGCAGCTTGGGCCTGATATCAACCTCGTTGACTAAGGAAACCGTTTTTCGACGTTAACAGTCCCCAACTGAGTGGTTAGAGGGTAATGTAAGTGATTAATTATAATTGTTCATAATTTATACTTCCCATGTGCAAATTAGTGTACTAATATTGTGTGTAACATATAGCATATGGAGATATATTGTCGTCTCATGCATCGCCATGCGTTTCATTATCCTAATAGATATAGTTATGATAAAGCTTTACTGGAGTATATTTTCATGGTAATATCTACTTTTAATTATGCGCCAACTTGTTATATGAACCTCATTTTCACAATTATGCATATGAAACTTCAAAGGAAGTGATTAACATTGAATAAGAGTAAGAAATAGTTTAAGCATGATGCTAGATTTTCTACAGTCAGAGGGTGACTCGAAATCGGGTCGATCCGAGTTCGGGTCGCCCTCTGACCCGAAGAGATAATTCTGACCATCGGGTCAGAATTATCTTTTCGGGTCAGAGGGTGACCTGAACTCGGATCGACTTGATTTCAGGTCGCGTTCTGATCTGAAGACATAATTTTGACCATCGGGTCAGAATTATCTCTTCGAGTCAGAGGGCGACCCGAACTCGACCAAAGACATAATTCTAACCATCGGGTCAGAATTACCTCTTTGGGTCAAAGGGTGACCCGAACTCGGGTCTACCAGATTTCAGGTCACCCTCTGACCCGAACAATACCCTTTTTTTTTTTTCAAATATAATTAAATAAATTAAAAATAATCAAATATACTTACTAACTTTTATCAATACCCAAAAATTTCTTCAACTTTTCTTCACATTATCTTCCATTTAAATCTAAAGTTTTTTTTTTTTTTTTTAAAAGTAATTATTGATGGAGAGATTGTGATGAAATGAATTAATGGGTATTAGGTTTTTATTTGATAGTGTGTTTTATTTATTTATTGTTGTTTAATTAGGTAGGTAGAGAATTAATATTTTGTATTAATGGTTTAGTTTTAATTTATTAGGGGCATTTTGGGTAACTTATGATAATTTTGTGATTTTTTTAATTAGGATAATGAAAGGGCCGGTGGCTGGTATAATTAAAGGTTATTTTAGTAAATTAGGGGTAATTTTACAATTTTATCGCTTTAAAGGGCAATTACGTAATATTGGAGTGTTTTTAGGGTATTTTTGCTAAATTCCCCTTTTTAAAAAATATTGCTAAATAAAACATCACATCTTATTGGAAATAGGGAATAATTCTTAATGATTCATACGCAATCATATTTAAAAATAAAACTGAAAACATATCTCATATCATGTTGTATCACAATAAATAGCAAACATCTATATGGATCATTTTTGCATTGCATACTTTTGAAATCTCAATCTACACATAGAAGTGACACAACAATAGAGAAGTAGAAATAAGAAAGAAAGCTAGAAAACC
The DNA here is from genome assembly GCA_022984855.1 of Dimocarpus longan. Classification (NCBI taxonomy): domain Eukaryota; kingdom Viridiplantae; phylum Streptophyta; class Magnoliopsida; order Sapindales; family Sapindaceae; genus Dimocarpus; species Dimocarpus longan. The sequence continues at coordinate 18,628,586 of CM041017.1, forward strand.
GTGAGAAAGAACGAAGAAAGAAAAAAAAAATTCATATAATAATTCATTTCCAATAAAAATAAACACTATAATATAAATAAATTATAATTAAATAAATCAATTTAAAATAAAAATGATCCACTTACGGAACTCTTATATTAATATATGGGTGTAATAGGGTCCCAATCTAATTCCTTCTCTTCTTGGATTTACCTCAAAATTACATCTGTTGACACTCAGTTTTGGTCAACCCGATTCTTCGGGCCCAATACCTGTGACACGACAAATTATATACGAAACAATCACCATCAGGACCAAAACTAACAAGACGCAACAAAATTTTTACGTGGTTCGACAAGAATAATGGCCTACGTCCACGACAATTACCCTTTCTCACTTTCAGAGTAATTGTATTTTATTTCACTATATCTTTTACACTGAATTCTATCTCCTATTTATATCGGAGATGTTACAATCAGAATAGGCTTAAGAATCTTACAGATAAAGTAAAAAATAATATACATTAATTAGGATAATATCTTTCGAGATTATCTCTCCCGCACATATAGCAATTTCCAAGAGTGTAGAGATTCAGTTTGCATGAAAATAGGTAAGTCGACTTCTTTCCTGTTATCAATTGATTCTCCTTCTAGAAGGTCAACTGGTCAACTTCTTGCGTTCAAATGTTTTATCAAACAGGCAGACTGCTCCAACGATCAGACGAGCAGACTTAACTATCCTTCTGGCTAATGAGCAGACGATCAGACGAGTAGACTTCCTGATCGCTGTGATTGTTTCTGAAGGGCACTTATCAAACAGCTTTTTAACTACGAGCAGACTACCCTTATGGTTTTACTCACCGGTCAAACCTTTACACAGTCACCCAACACTTAGCATTTTAAGACGCTCAACCGCTTAATCAGATGTGCTCAAGCGCACGGGTGAGTGAATGGCTATATCCCTTCCTTTGACTCCTGTCCATTTGACCAGCACCTTCTGGGCTTCTCCTTGCAAAACGAGACAATGGGCCTTCATTCTTGGGTTTTTCCTATTGCACCAAAATACTCATAACACTAGCCCCCTTGTTTTTAGTACACTCTTTGTACTGGAAACAACATACTTATGCCCAGAATACTTTTGGCGGGATACGAACCATCGTCTTTTTATTTGCACCATGTGTCACTTCCCTAGGTGCCGGTTCCTATACCCCAAGCGTTGCACTTATTACTGCATGCATTAAATGCGCGTCTTTTCGATGGCTGCTCATGATGATGATTTCCTCAGTTCTTCGCGCCGGATTGCTAAATTATTGACGACGATTGGAGCGCTCTGGTCTGGCGATTGGGATTTAAGAACATCAATAATATATTAATCTCTTGTCGTTCCATTTTCGCCTTCTTCCATTTGCCTCTGGTAAACAAAAGCTCTGCTGTTCTCGCTTGCCGTCGTCTTCCTACGACTTCTCAAATTTTTCCAGCAAAGTCTACCATATTCAACGTAACTTTTAACTTTGTTCGCTATGACTATTGCTTGTGTGTACTTGATTATCATGATTTCATTTAAAGAATAAACAATCGCATTGTTGTTTCAAGTTATGCCTATATACGACATTCCTTATTATCATTTGCTTGATCTCCTTATCGTTATAGATTTAGCAGTCGATTAGCCTGTCCAACATTCCTTGTACTCTGCTAGGCTTATAATAAGGTTGTTCTTATACCCAGTAGCCCTCTTATACGCGTAGGGGTACCCGTAAATACTGAGTTCTGGTCTGCTTTCTGCGACCTGATGTCCCTGTTGCTTTTGTAGATGTCTGGTCATAGTCGTCGCGGTCATAAGGTGGGGTCTACCGATGCAGCCTTCGAAGAGGATCTTGATCGGGTCGAGGATACTAGTAATGCTTCCTTACGAGGTGGTGGGGCTACTTCAGCCCCTTCTAGTCATCAACCTTCTTCCGCTCGAATCCTTTTTTTCCGATACGAGTCTTCACTTAGCCTCAGCGATCTTGAAACTATTGTTGAGGGCTTTTCTTTGCCTAAAGGCTGCCGGGCTATGGTGCCGAAGGGTTCTGACCATGCGGCTTTCCCCCCTAAAGGCTTCTTTGCTATTAGCCACCAACACATAGAAGCCGGCTTTAGATTTTCGGTTCACCCCTACCTGATCGTTCTTCTAAACGACCTTAACCTAGCCCCTTTCCAACTTACTCCTAACTCCTACGCTCACCTTACTGCATTGGCTTCAATTTTTCTCAAAAACGGTTTTCCTCCTTCTACTCCTGCAATGATCCACCATCTTTTTCTGTTTAAAAGCACAACGGGTCCAAAATCTGACAAGAAGGACGGGTTTTACTATACTTCAGCCCGAAGATCTCCCTACAAAGTAAACCTTCCTCAAGGGATTGGAAAGTCTAATGTGGGAGATTATAAGTCACGATGGTTCTATGTGTCGTGCTTATCTTTATCAGATCTAAAGAATTTTTCCTTTTGCCTTTCTCCCAGTAAGTGTATCTATATCTGTGATTACTTTATTCTCATTTTGCTCATTGCTAATGTTTTCCTCGTGCATACGTTTCCAGGGGCGAAATTCCCCTTTCTGATCAGGAGCTCTCTTTATTAGATAAGTTTTCGGATGTAAAATCCCTCTCAGACGATCAGACGCCTTCTGAGCATCTGCTTCAACTACATGGTCTTGCTCCCCCGGCCGATCAGGAATTACTGGACCAAAGCTCTGATTTAAGCTCTCACGAGGAGAAAGAAATTCCTTCTGCCTTTGAGGCTTTCGGACAGGAAGTTCCCCATCCAGCAAATATATCAATCCCGAAAATGGTGAGACTTTACTTCGAGCAACCTTTACCCACCCAGACTTCTGCCCCCAAGGAACCCGATCAAGCAGATAGAGGTTCAGACCCTCCCCCTGTTGCCGAGGCTTCTCCAGAATCACCCCTCCAACAAGATTCTGATGCATCTCCTGCACGCTCTATGAGACAAAAATCAGTAGCAAGGAAATCTTCGAACAAAAGTGTTCATCGAGGTGCTACTTCTCAATCTGCTCCTTCTAGCAGTTCACCAGCTGCTCCTACTCAAAATGTAGACAAGGGCAAAGGGATCGCTGACCCAGAAACAGTAGAACCACCTAGCAAGCGCCAAAAAACGAACGAGACGGATTCTGGTGCCGAGGAGCAAACACAGGAGTTTGATGCAGGGATATATTACAACGATCTTTTAGATCGCGCACCCCAATTCCTGGGCATGAAAAAACCTGCCATCTACAAAGAAGAGATAAAGGGCGAGAGGCTCATCAACTATTTGGGCTTCCACAATATGCTTGTAAGTTTTATTTATTTATTTTTATTCATCGCTACTGCTTCCTTCTTCGTTCTTTCATGTCTTGAGTAACACTTCATTTCAGGCGTCCATGGCGTACATGAAGCTTCTAAGAGAAATAGCAGATTGGCCCGAGGAAAAAGCTACCATGGAGGCTACTGTCAATTCATTGGAGGATGAGAAGAATAGATTACAAGGGGAGGTGAGTTCTTACGCATTGGAGCTCGAAAAATCAAGAGAAGCCTTCCGTAACTTGGAGCGAGAAAACGAGAAAATTCACAGTCAGAAGCTCGAGCTGCGGGAGACCATGAATATGCAAGAGGAGCAGATTATTTTCAGGGACAGAGAGATTGAGAGGTTGAAGCACTCTCTTCATTTTGCTCAAGAATCGGAGCAGAAATTGAAAACAGAAAATGAGGAGCTAAAAGGCAAGTTGTCGTCGCGTGAGCACGAGCTGGCTGAGGTTAATATAGTTATTGAAGCGATGAGGCAAGAGGCGATCTCTCTCAAGGAACAGATTGCTTTAGAGCGGGAGCGTACTGAGACCTTAGTACGGGAAGCGGAGGAACGAATAGCGAGCTTGTTTTTGTACGACCTGTGGTGCAAACGCCCAGATGTGGATGTCTCATTTTTTGGTCCAAAGGCGGTAGCAGAAGTAAAGTTATATGCCCAACAGGCTAAATCAAAGGCTAATCCTCCGGCTTCTTCATTCGGTCATCCTCCTGATGGTGCCGCTTCCGCTCATACAGGATCTCCCAGCTCTCCTCGCTCAATCAACATAGACGACAGCGGGTCGTTTGGCCAGCAGAAATTTCCTCCTCCCATTTAGGAACTTTGTTTTTTCTTTCTTGTCTTTTGTAATAAACTGACATTATTGATTATTTCAAATGAATTTTTTGCCATTATTCTTTTGTTGTATCTATGTTGATTGTAAGCTGGCTCAGTGACCTAACTTATTCGAGCAGAGTAGGTGTGGGGACAGCTAATGTGCTGAAATTATCCTTAAGGCCCCTTACCTCTGCTCGATGAGTGATCATAATAAACTGCTTACATTTTTTGGTCGGTTTAAATTGACAATTTCTCCCAGCCTTTAAAATTTATCCGAGCAGAGTAGGTGTGAGGACAGCTAACCGTGCTGAAATTACCCTTTTTTGAGGCCCCTTACCTCTGCTCGTTTAAACCTACAGATCAAATGTTCCTTCCAGAGGCTATTCGCTCACAGGTCACATAGATCTTCCAAGGTTATTTTATAAGTCCACAGGCCATGAGCATCCCTTCCAGAGTCCGTTTGCTCAGGTAATGCTAAGGTCTTCCAGGACATTTTTAGCTCACAGATAATGATCACACCTCCCAGAGCCTGGCTGCTCACAAGTGGTGATTATATCTTCCAGAGCATTTGCTTACAGGTATCAATTGCCCCTTCCAAAGTCTACTCGCTCACAGGTGGCAATTGAACCTTCCAAAGCATGAGTAGAAATCATAATCAACTGTATGCGAAACGATCAAGTATTGCCTTTTGAAGAAAATCTTTATTGACTTAACTGCATTCATACGAAACAAGAATAACAAATTATTGAAATAAAAAACTAAATCACTTAAATATAATATGGTCGTAGGTTCTCAGCGTTCCATGCTCGGGGGACTTTTGCTCCTTCCAAGTTAGTCAGGTGGTAGGCTCCATTCTGTAGATTACCTTTCACAATATAAGGTTCTTCCCCATTTGGACCAAGCGTTCCATCGCTAGACTTCCGAGCAACAGGTAGAACGAGGTGCAGAACCAAATCTCCTACTTTAAACTTCCGGGTGCGAACCTTTCTATTGTAGAATCGGGCGACCCGTCTCTAATAGACAGCAATCCTTAATTGGGCTTCGTCTCTTGACTCTTCCACTAGGTCTAAACTAGCCGCCAACAGATGGCCGTTGTCGTTCTGGTTAAATGTTGTTCTGCACTGACTAGCAACCTCGTATTCAGTAGGAATCATTGCTTTCGAGCCATAGACCAACAAGAAAGGAGTTTCTCTCGTAGTATTGCGAGCAGTGGTTCTGTACACCCATAATACTTTCTGCAGTTCATCTGCCCAAGCTCCTTTTCTTGCTTCCAGCTTAGTCTTTAAGTTTTGCTTGATGATTTTGTTGACAGCCTCCACTTGTCCGTTAGCCTGTGGGTGAGCTACTGTCGAGAAGCTCTTTTTAATCCCAAGATTCTTGCAAAACTTTTGGAACTGCTCGCTGCTGAATTGGGTTCCATTATCTGTCACGATCTGCTGCGGAACTCCGAATCTGCAAATAATGTTCTCCCAGACAAATTTCTCAACCTTGGTGGAAGATATTTTGGCAAGTTCCTTAGCTTCTGCCCATTTTGTGAAGTAATCCATTGCTACAATGGCGTGTTTACATTTTCCTCTGGCCGTAGGGAGTGGTCCGATCAAATCTATGCCTCAGATGGCGAAGGGCCATGGGCTGACCATCTGCTGCAAAAAAGCTGGAGGGGCTCGAGGTATTTTTGCAAACCTCTGACATTTGTCACATTTCTTGACCATTTTGATCGAGTCCTTCTTCATTGTTGGCCAATAATACCCTTGCCGAAGAGCTTTCTGGGCCAACGATAGCCCTCCGACGTGATTGCTGCAGTGTCCGGCATGTATCTCACCCAGAACGACTTGACAGTCCAGGCCATCTATGCATCTAAGTAACGGAGTTGAGAATCCTTTCTTATATAGTTTATCGTCACAGATGCAGTATCGGGCCGCCCGCATTCGAAGGCGACGAGATTCTAACCTTCCTTTGGGTAACTTTTCATTTTACAAATATTCTACCAAAGGACTCATCCAGGAGTCCTGCGCCACCACAATTGCCATCACCTCATCTTGTGGTTCCGTACTTGGGACCGGCAACACTTCTATTGGTACAACCCCCATGAAATCTGCATCTTTGGCCGTGGCCAAACGAGCTAACGCATCTGCATGAGAGTTTTGTGACCGCGGGACATGCTGGAGCTCATATTTCTCGAACCCTGCTAAAAGTTTTCGAACTTTCTGCAGATAAATAGCCATTTTCGATCCTTTGGCCTGGTACTCTTCCCGAACTTGACATACCACAAGCTGGGAATCACTGTAGATCTTTACCCCGTTCTGCTCGTACTTCTCTGGCTAATCTTAATCCTGCCAACAACGCCTCATATTCAGCCTCGTTGTTGGTGGCTTTAAATTTGAACCTCAGGGCGCATAGAATCCTATGACCTTCCGAACTTATCAGCATTATACCGGCCCCGGCCTTCTGCTCGCTCGAAGATCCATCCACATACAACTCCCAGAATGGACCTTCAGAAGACTCAGGTTCATCATTACTTGACCCTGTGAACTCTGCCATGAAATCTGCTAGCACCTGCCCTTTGATTGCCGTTCGAGGCTTAAATTCTATTTCAAACTGGGCGAGCTCTATGGCCCATTTTAGCAAACGACCAGAGGTGTCAGGCTTTTGCAAAACCTGTTTCAGAGGGTACCTGGTTGGCACTTCGATGGCATGGGCTTGGAAGTAGGGGCGGAGCTTCCTTGATGCTATCACCAAATAGTATGCAAGCTTTTCCATGGGAGTATATCTGGTTTCCGCATCGAGTAACCTCTTGCTAATTTAATACACAGGAAATTGCTTTCCATTTTCTTCTCGGATCAAAGCTCCACTAAGGGCGTGCTGGGAAACTCCTAAGTAAACGATCAGTTTCTCCCTTTCAACTGGCTTAAAAAGTAAAGGTGCTCGGCCCATATATTCCTTCAGCTGTTGGAAAGCCGCTTCACATTCCTTAGTCCACTGAAAATTTCTGGCCTTTTTCAGAATATCGAAAAACGGAATACATCTGTCTGTCGATCTGGATATAAACCTGCTCAAAGCGGCAACTTGACCATTCAGACTCTGCACTTTCTTGATTTTAGTGGGTGATTTCAGGTCAATAAGGGCTTTAACTTTCTCAAGGTTTGCTTCGATCCCCTTGCAATTGATCATGAATCCTAAAAACTTGCCCGAAGCTACTCCAAACGCACATTTCAAAGGATTCAGCTTCATTTGAAACTTTCGCAGAATCTGGAACATCTCCCCTAAATCCTGCACATGCTCGCGAGCTTGCTTGGATTTTACCAACATGTCATCCACATATACTTCCATTGTTGCTCCAATAAGGCGTTCAAACATCATATTTACCAATTGTTGATAAGTGGCTTCTGCATTCTTTAGTCCAAACGGCATCACCTTGTAGTAGTAAAGCCCCCTATCAGTAACAAAGAAAGTGTGCTCCTTATCATCAGGGTTCATTGGGATCTGGTTATATCCCGATTAGGCATCCATAAAACTAAGGAGCTGATGTCCAGCAGTGCCGTCAACGAGCTGATCGATCCGAGGCAAAGGAAAACTATCTTTCGGACAAGCCTTGTTCAGATCAGTGAAGTCGATACATGTCCTCCATTTTCCGTTCTTTTTCTTCACCAAAATAGGATTCGCTACCCAGACAGGGTAGTGAACTTCCCTGATAAATTTGTTCGCTAGCAGTTTTTCTACTTCCTCCCTTAGCGCCTCATATCGTTCCTCTGTCATTGGTTTCCTCTTTTGACGAACTGGCTTGTGGAGAGGATTAATGTTCAGCTTATGCGACATTACATCCGGGCTAATTCCTACCATGTCTCCATGATTCCATGCAAAGACATCCAAATTTTCTTTTAAGAAATCGACGAGCTGTTTTTTAATGCCTGGGAGTAAATCTTTCCCTATCTTTAGACATCGTCTGGCATCCTGCCCGCTAACCTGCATATCCTCCAATTCTTCCACAGGGCCTGTTGCCCGATCTTCATCTATCTCTCTTGGGTCCAGGTCCTGACTCATTCCTACAACATTGGCTAATTGTTTCTTTTCCTCGGTCACCACACTGACCCTTTTTCCTTTGACACCTGCCTTCACTGTATTTTTATAGCACCTTCTCGCCACTTCTTGTTCTCCTCTGACGCATCCTACCCCATTTGGAGTAGGGAATTTAATAGTGAGAGTTCGGGTGGATATTGCTATATTGAGGTCATTCATAGCTAGTCTTCCAAGGATAGCATTGTATACCGAAGGACAATCGATGACCCAGAAATCAGCCATTGTGAGAGCTTGCTTGTTTGAATCCCCTATAGCGAGGGGAAGCTTTATCTGCCCCATCGGCACAATTGCATCTCCTGTAAAGCCGAAAAGGGGTTCCGGGGATGGAGTCAACTGTTCAGAGGATAAACCCATCTGCTCGAAACATCCTCTGTACATTACATTCACTGAACTGCCTATGTCCATCATTATTCTTCTAACCTCAGCATCGCCGATCCTTGCCCTGATAACCAAAGCGTCATTATGGGGCCATCGTACTCCTCTGGAATCCTCTTCATTAAACGTCATGCTTCCTGAAGCTACTCTGGCCCTCTTAATCGGCCCTTCAATCTCATTATGACCTGTTATTAAGACACGGCCGGCCTCTCGCACATAGCGTTCTTGAGCTCTGTTGGAGGTCCCTGCAATGTGCGGTCCTCCATGGATGGTAAAGATGGTCCTTACAGCAGGTGGGTGGCCTTGATCAATCATCCGCTGTGGTTGTTGCTGGGCAGGCTGCCGAGACGTGTCAGGATATTCTTGTGCTGGTTGATGCTCTTGCTGAGGATGCTGATGTTCTGGTCGCGCCACATACTCCCTTAAGCGACCTCTTCTGATCAGTTCCTCTATCGCATCCCTGAGTTCTCTACACTGAGAAGTATAATGCCCGTTTTCTCTATGGTAGGCACAATATTTCCTTGGATCTTGAAATCTCTTCGGGATATTTGTGGGACCTGGCTTCCCGAAGTTCTCCCGTCTTTTCTCGGCTTCAAAAATTCTGTCCTGTCTGTCGGTCAAAAGGCTGTAATTCTTATAGCGGTCTCTTGGTGGAGATGTTTTCCTACGGGACTCATTTTTTGACCGTTTCGCTACCTGATTGCTGGAGCTACGCTTGTGACCGCTTTCTTCGTTCTCACGTTGGCCCCTCTTTTTTCCTTGGTGTGAGCTGTTCGCTCCGTTTTTCTGCTCGCTGGACTTCTTCTGCCCAAAAGTATCTTCCCAGCAAATCTCTTTTGTTGCACGATCATAGAATTCCCCCAGGCTCTTCACAGGATTTCTGTAGATGCTTTTATAAAGTTTTTCGTCCTTCCTTAATCCCGCAGAAATCGTAGTTAAGATACTTTCATCAGAAGGACTCTCCACATTATTTACCTCACGCCTGAATCTGGCGATATAGTCTCTTAAGGTCTCTTCCCGCTTCTGAAAGATAGTTGCCAAGTGACAAGTCGATCTAAGCTGCTTTCTTAACGCTTTGTATTGGTCCCTGAACTTTCTTTGGCATTCATCCCAGTTGTTTATACTGTTGGCTGGAAGACTCCTTAACCATGTCCTCGGCACATTCCCCAGAGTGGCCGGGAACACTCGACACTTGACCAAAGGATTAGAGGTCTGCAAATCCATTTGAACGTTGAAAGTGTCTAGATGATCATACGGGTCACTATCTCCATCATAAAGCGGGATGTTGGGGAGCTTAAATCTCGATGGCAACAACTGTGTTTCAATTTCTCTCAAGAATGGAGTTCTATCTCCTCGCTCCCCCACTTGGTCGTGGAATCCAGGTCTAGTTTCTAACTGCTGAACCCTCTGCATCAATCTTGCACCACTGGATCCCGTTGTTCATTCCTGTTTGCTGGGGACCGACAATTCCTCCTACTCTCCCCGCCTTTCGAGAAGCGAGTTTGTGACCTCCCTCGATCCAGAGACCTTCTTTCCCGTGACCCATTCCTCCTGCGAGAACTTCCTGCATGGGGTAATTCTTGTCGACGCATACGCTCTCCGCTGCGTTCCTGACTTCTTTCATCCCCACAGTTATTCTCCATATTGCGGCTACCGTTTTGACTCACTCTGATTCTCTGATTAGGAAGGCGTGGTGCCACTTCTTCTTCATGAACTAGGCGTCCTTCCCTCTTCGGGTGACAGAAACTGCCGGCTGCTCTCTTACCCTGACAGCCTCTTCTCTTCTACCAGGCTCGATTCCTGTCGTCTGGTGTTAAGGTCAAGGGTCCATGTTTCTGGGGGTCTCCTAGGCCCGGGCCTGCGTCAGGGTTCTAATGGCCTCTGCTAATTGTGCCACCGTATTTTCTAACGCCTCCTATCGTGCTTCCTGACGCTGCTGCCAGGTCGGGGCTACATCTGCACCATCGGTTGCTTGATGTGGAGGAAGCGGAGGCAAGGCTGCACTAGATGTCCTTGCCACCTGACCCCGGCCTTGGTGTCCCTCAGATTGGTCAGCTTCTGTCGCAACAACCCTGGTTGTCTTAATCCTGGTCATGTCAGCAAATCACAATAAAAGAATAAAATAAAAGAAATTTGTTAAGTCACAGTCTGGGCCCTTCCTCTAGCGCCAAAAGATGTTGACACTCAATTTTGGTCAACCCGATTCTCCGAGCCCAATACCTGTGACACGACAAACTATATACGAAACAATCACCACCAAGACCAAAACTAACAAGACGCAACAAGATTTTTACGTGGTTCGGCAAGAACAATAGCCTACGTCCACGACAATTACCCCTTCTCACCTTCAGAGTAATTGTATTTTATTTTACTATATATTTTACACTGAATTCTATCTCCTATTTATATCGGAGATGTTACAATTAGAATAGGCTTAAGAATCTTACAGATAAAGTAAAAAATAATATACATTAATTAGGATAATATCTTTCAAGATTATCTCTCCCGCATATATAGCAATTTCCAAGAGTGTAGAGATTCAATTTGCATGAAAATAGGCAAGTCGTCTTCTTTCCTGTTATCAATTGATTCTCCTTCTAGAAGGTCAACTGGTCAACTTCTTGCACTCAAACGTTTTATTAAATAGGCAGACCGCTTCAACGATCAAACGAGCACACTTAACTATCCTTCTGGCTAACGAGCAGACGATCAGACGAGCAGACTTCCTGATCGTTGTGATTGTTTCTGAAGGGCACTTATCGAATAGCCTTTTAACTACGAGCAGACTACCCTTATGGTTTTATTCACCGGCCAAACCTTTACGCAGTCACCCAACACTTAGCATTTTAAGACGCTCAACCGCTTAATTAGATGTGCTCAAGCGCACGGGTGAGTGAATGGCTATATCCCTTCCTTTGACTCCTGTCCATTTGACCAGCACCTTCTGGGCTTCTCCTTGCAAAACGAGACAATGGGCCTTCATTCTCGAGTTTTTCCTATTGCACCAAAATACCCATAACAACATCAGAACTCAATTAGAAGTTATTAACTAATTTTTTGGATCCTAAATCTCATTGAAATAAAAATCATTTAGCTAAATAAATCAGGCACCCAAATATTTTATTTCAACTATTTGAATTTCCAACTATTTATCTTCTCTAGCTTCTTCTTCTTCTTTTTCTTCTTTTTTCTCTTCTCACGACTTCTTTTTATTCTGCTAACCAATTTCTCAAATTTTCACGTTTGCTGCTTGTTGTTTGCTTATATTCTACACACACACACTCATATATATATATTGTAGCGGACCTAGTGTGTGACTAGGGGGACATGTGCTCCTTCCGAATATTTTAACAATAGGTTCATTTATCTATTTATTTATTATCTTTTACAAATTTTTTATTTTATTTTTGATACATAATTCTACATATATTAATTAAAAAAATTATAGATTTATCGTTTCCTTAATCTTTAATTTTTCTATCCTTATCTTTATTATATTTAATTTCTATCATTTTCTTTAATTTATGTTGTAGATTTATCATTTTAATCTTTCTATCCTTATCCTTATTATATTTAATTTCTGTCATTTTCTTTAATTTTAATTCATACATTTATCTGCATTTATTATATCTCCATAATAATAATAATAATAATAATAATAACAACAACAACAACAATAATGCAGTATATTCTAAAAAAAAAAAAAATGTAAATTTATTTGTAATTTTTATTGACATATTAGTATCTTATTAGACGTTTTAAATATTGATATCTCTAACTTGACTTGATAATTAAATCAATGAATCCTAAAATTTTAATTTTTAATTTATTACATACAATTTCTCATTGTACAATTGTGATTTAATTTTTTTTATTAATTTTTATTTGTTCTCGTGATATAAAAAACTCTCTTGACTAAAGAGATATTTTATGTTATATTTGTTTAATTTTATTTTCTAGCAAAAATTAATTTCTAATTTGAATGTGAAATTTACATAATTTGGTATCCAATGTTCATACTGTAATCACTAATTAATAATTAAGTCATTTTTCCTTTATATGGATTATCATCAATTGGTAGAAATATTATTTCAATTTTTTCTAATGATTTTTAAATTGTAAGGTTATATATATGTACTTAATTAATGTATTATTTATTTTTTATTTTAGTTATTTTGGGTTGTTGGAGACAACTAAAATTGACCGAAATGACAATTCATATTGGTATTAAAATTTCAGTTATTTTTAACATTATTGTTAATTTATTAAGTGGCCTATCTAATATGAATTTTTGGGTCCGTTATTATATATATATATATATATAATTCTATGGTAAGGACATCATGAAATTATATATATATGATAAGAACATCATGAAATTTTTATTTTAAAATTACTAATTAGAATCATATATTTTCAGTGAATCACATCACTGTGGTGGAATTTATTGGAAATGAATGATTATAATTTGTAGTTTTGAAATAAAAATTTATTAGAGATTATCCTCTCTCTCTTTCTCTCTCTCTTTATATATATATATAATTGATTTTCCAACATTACTGCAGGTTCGTTTGTGGGATATAGTTTAAAACCCTTAGGAGACATAACTTCTCCACTAAGAACACCAAAGGATTTAAAGCCTTGTGGCATGTGTTAAATGTCACCATGAAGACTTATGGAAGTGACTTAGTAAAATGTAGGTAACATGTTTCTTTGTTTTTCTTTCTTTTGTTTTTTGAGTTTGATCGAGGATGAGCAAAAGTTAGGTTTGGATATATTTGATCGGGTTAAAATATGACACGATTTCATGCCTCTAATTTTACCTTTTGTGATGATTACTTGAGCAAATCGTATGTGTTTTTGATGTTTTTGTAGTTGTTTTGTGTACATGAATAAGTTTCGGGACTTAAAGCATTTAGAGGCATTTCGGCACAATTCGAAAGAGTTAAGAAGCTTGACGAAATCAAAGTTAAAGAAAGACATGAGGTGCACCTCGTTACCCAATCTAGCAATTTCTAGGCCAAGAGCATCGTTGAATACAATACAAGGTACATCCATCAACCCATCAAGTGACTTTCAACCCGAGATGAACACTACAACTGTCGCGAGGCACAACCTATATTGTAAGTAGTGACTTTTTTTTTTCTTCTTAATTTCAAAACTACTAATTAGAACCGTATATTTTCAATAGATCACATCACTATGATGGAATTTACCAGAAATGAGTGATTATAATAATATAATTGCATATATATTATTATATTATTCTATGGTAAGGACATATTAGAATCACATATTTTTAGCGAATCATATTACTGTGGTGGAATTTACTGGAAATGAGTTATTATAATTTGTGGTTCTAAAATAAAATTTTATTAGAGATTATCCTCTCTCTCTATACATATAAATATGTATATATATATATGTATGTATGTATATATATATTATTGATTTTCTAACATTACTACAAGTCTATTTGTTGATATCATATAGGTTTTTTAAGGAGACATAACTCTTCTACTACGGACACAAAGGGATTTAAAAGCATGTGGTATGCATTATATGTCACCATGAAGACCTACGGAAGTGATTTAATAAAATGTAGGTAACATGCTTCTTTGTTTTTCTTTCTTTTGTTTTTTGAGTTTGATCAAGGACGAGCAAAAGTTAGAATTGGAGGTATTTGATCGGGCTGAAATATCACACGATTTCATTTCTCTAATCTTATCTTTTGTGATGATTACTTGAGCAAATCACATGTGTTTTTTATGTTTTTGTAGTTGTTTTATATAGGTGAATAAATTTCGGGACATAAAGCATTTTAGAGGCATTTTGGCACAATTTGGAAGTGTTAAGAAGCTTGAAGAAATCGAAGTCATAGAAAGATAAAAGGTGCCTCGTGACACAATCTAGCAATTTCCAAGCCAAAAGCATCATTGAATACAATGCGAAGTGCATCCAACGACCCATCAAGTGACTTTTAACCCAAGACGAACACTACTAGCGTCACGAGGTGCAACCTGTATTATAAGTAGTGCCATTTTTTTTTTCAAAACTACAAATTAGAACAACATATTTTTAGCAAATCGTATCATTGTGGTGGAATTTACTGAAAAGAAGTGATTGTAATAATATAATTATATATTTATTATCCTATGGTAAGGACATTATGAAAATTTTATTTTAGAACTGCTAATTAGAACCACATACTTTTAGCAAATCACATCACTATGGTGGAATTTACTGGAAATGAATGATTATAATTTGTGATTTTGAAACAAAATTTAGTAGAGATTATCTTTTCTCTCTCTCTCTATGCATCTATATATATATGTATGTTTGTATATATATGCATACATATATATATTATTGATTTTCCAATATTAATGCAAGTCTGTTTGTCGATATCATATAGTTTAAATCCCTTTGGAGAAATAAATCCTCCACTCAAACACCAAGGGATTTAAAGGCTTATGGCATGCATTAGATGTCACCATGAACACCTACAAAAGTGACTTAGTAAAATGTAGGTAACATGCTTCTTTGTTTTTCTTTCTTTTGCTTTTCAGTTTGATCGAGGATGAGCAAAAGTTAGGTTTAGGGGTATTCAATCGAGCTAAAATATGACACGACTTCATGTCCCTAATCTTATCTTTTGTGATGATTACTTAAGCAAATCATAGGTGTTTTTGATGTTTTTGTAGTTGTTTTGTTCAAGTGAATAAGTTTCGAGACTTAAACCATTTTAGAGGCATTTTGGCACAATTCGAAAGAGTTAAGATGCTTAAAGAAATCAAAGTAAAAGAAAGACGTGAGGTACACCTCATGCCACAATCTAGCAATTTCCAAGCCGAGAGCATCATTGAATACAACACAAGGTGCATCCAGTGACCCATCAAATGACTTTCAACCTAAGATGAACACTACTAGTGTCACGAGGTCAAACTTGTATTATAAGTAGTGACTTTTTTTTTTTTTTTTTAATATTTCAAAACTAATAATTAGAAAACAACATATTTTCAGCAAATCACATCATTATGGTGGAATTTATTGAAAATGAGTGATTATAATAATATAAGTATATATATTATTATATTATTCTATGGTAAAGGCATCATGAAGTTTTTATTTTAGAACTACCAATTAGAACCATATACTTTTAGCGAATTACATCACTGTGGTGTAATTTATTGGAAATGAGTGATTATTATTTGTGGTTTTGAAATAAAAATTTGTTAGAGATTATCACCTCTCTCTCTCTATGTATACATATACATATATATATGTATATATGCATGCATGTATGTATATATATAATTGATTTTCAAACTTTACTGCAAAACCGTTTGCTGATATCATATAGTTTAAAACTCCCAGGAGACATAATTCCTTTACTAGGGACACAAAGGGATTAGCAACATTATTGCAAATCCGTTTGTCAGTATCATATAGTTTAAAACCTTGATGAGACATAACTCCTCCACTAGAGACACCAAGGGATTTAAAGGCTTGTGACATGTTTTAGACGTCACCATAAAGACCTACAGAATTGACTTAGTAAAATGTAGGTAACATGCTTCTTTGTTTTGCTTTCTTTTGTTTTTCAAGTTTGAACGAGGACAAGCAAAAGCAAGGTTTAGGGCTATTTGATCGGCCTAAAATATGACACAATTTAATGTCTCTAATCTTATCTTTTATGTGATTATATTAGCAAATCACAAGTGTTTTTGATGTTTTTGTAATTGTTTTGTGTAGGTGAATAAGTTTCAAGACTTAAAGCATTTTGAAGGCATTTTGGCACAATTTAAAAGAGTTAGGAAGCTTGAAGAAATCAAAGTCAAAGAAAGACACGAGGTGCACCTCGTGACCCAATCTAGCAATTTCCCTGTTGAGAGCATCATTGAATACAATGGGAGGTGCATCCAACGACCCGTCAAGTGACTTTTAATCGATGAACATTACTTGCATCATGAGGAGCAACCCATATTGTAAGTAGTGTCATTTTCACGAGGCAGACACGACTTGTGTTGCAAGGTGCATGCCATGATGCAAGTCATGATGGAAGGGCTATTTCGAGTTTTTAAGACCAGTTTCATGTCCTAATTTTAAGAGACTATAAATAAGAGCATTTTCTTCAAGTTCAGTAGCTTGGAAGGGCTGAGGTGGGAGCCTTAGTGCTCCTCCTCAACCTTTTGATGATCATCCATCCTCTACCTCAATTTCCACCTTCCAAATCACCATCATTATCACCATCCATACCTCAAGAATTGACCAAAGGTTAGAATAACTCTCCTCAACTTCAATTTTGTAAATCCTAGTCTCCAATTTGTGATGTGAAGTGAAGAAAAATGTTCACTACAAGAAAAGGGCGCAATAAAGCCAGATTATCTATATTTGACACTAAAGGCCGGTATGGATAATAAAAAAAAAAAAAAAAAAATTCTTAGCAATTAACCATAACAGTCACACAGTGTCCGATATGGTTAATTAAGTATCTCTATCAGGCGTCATGCCACCTGGTATAGATAGTCTATTATCTATTAGGAAAAAAAAAATTACTTTTTTTTTTCCACACCGAGCACTTGCCCCGACTGACATGGATAATCAGATTATCCATCATGGCGGTCGGGTGACGGTGTAGAATTTTTTTTTTTTTTTGAATAAAAGGATTATCCATACCAGGCATTGACCTGACCGGTATGAATAATCAAATTATACAAACCGGGGGGGTCGGATGCCCAATCTAGATAATATAAAAAAAATATTTATAACATCCTCATCGAGCACCCACTTGACCGGTAAGGATAATCCGATTATCCTTACCAGTCGAATGGGCGCCCGATAAAGATATTATAGGATTATCCTTACCAGTCGGGTGGACACTTGGTAAGGATAATCCTTTTATTTAAAAAAATGATTATCCATACCGGGCGAAAGTTAATCCAATGATTACTAAATTTCATGTTTACTAAATTTCATGTTTGGATTAATTGTGAGGAATTGGTTGTAAACATATAAAGTTAATGAATATATTTTCATTTTGCATATTTTAACTATAATATCTATGAATATATATTGTTTGTGTTCATGTTTGCGGAGAGATAGAGTCTCTAATGTGATTAAAAATGTTGTGAAATTTAAATGTTATTTACATTGCAGGTGAACTTCATTTTTGGTTAGATCAAAAAATAGGGAAGATTCTATCAAAATTTTCATAAAATGGATTGACTTTTTATCAATAATTTTATATATTCATACTGAAATTATATTGTATGGCTTCTAATATATGTTATTTTCATTACATTTTTAGATGTCGACTGAAGGAACATTTGGTTAGTCTTCAGGTAGCTCCAATGGAGAGAGAAAATGGCTAAGGTTAAAGCCACAGGAATACAAATGAATGAAATTGGACAACCAATTGGAGAAAATTCAGTGATCTACTGTTCAAGTTGTGGAGCCATTGCAGCTCAGATGATACCTATAACCTATAATAGCTGGGATAACGTACCATTATCTTTAAAAGATACAGTGTGGGAGAATATAAAGGTATATACTAGTTTCAAGTATTTATAAGAGCAATTTTATGCATTCAATTTTACAATATATTTAATTACTTTTATACAATGTATATCTATAATTACGACTTGGTGCTGATGAGTTCACGAAAGCTCATATATTAAAATCAATGAATGAAAGTTGGAGACATTATAAAGGCAAAATAATAAAACAAATAAAAAACGTTCCTTCTGGTCCTGATGCACATAAAAGATATGAAATGCTAAAACCAGCTAACATTAGTGGTCATGATTGGAATGTATTTGTCAATCAACGATTGTTTTCAAAATTTACAGTAATCTTAAAATTCATATTCTCAAACTGGCATGAATACTAACGTTTAATGGATTTTGCATGAATTTTACAATATTGCAGAATACAAGTAAGCATTACAGGGAGTTGTCACAGAAGAATCGTTCCCCACATACATCAAGTCGTAAAGGAACTGCATGACTACGAGAAGATTTGGTAAGAGTTGAATATATAGTGATGATTGTCATACATGTGTCTAGTTTTTTATTTATCAAAATGCGAATATATTTTTGTATATATAAATATCAATGTTAGAGAGCAAGAAAAATGGCTGCGAATGAAGATCTCGAAGGCGATGAGTTGACATTTGGATAGCCAGTCACAAGCACAAAGATGAAAGTGTAATGAATGAGGACACTATTGATAAAATAATATGTTACTGTATTTTTTTCAACTAGTGTGCTTATTGTATTATATAATGTATATAGTTTTTTTAATGTTAATATCATGTGACATGATGTATAGGCATAAACGGAAGCACTACATCAAGAAACTCAACATTTAATTGGAGATGATGCTATCTCACAAGTTATGGGTAAGGAGCATCGAGGTAGAATTCGAGGAATGGGTCATGGTATAACACAATCTATTGTACAAGCATCTATGGTTAGTAAACAAAGTTTTGTACAATATCAACAGCATGTCGATGGTGAGATGACAATCATGAAACAGACAATTACTAATTTAACAAACTTGCTCATGATTCATTTGCCAAACATAGATTAAGCTCAAGTATTAACATGTATGCCTCCTACGCAGTCGGTAAATGACTCAAACCATTTATAATTTGTTTACATATATTATTTGGTACTTATTTTGTCTATATATATATATATATTTTTTCCGTCTCAATGATTTCTCACAGATAGATATAAGCATTTTTTCTTAATTTTTTGCTATGTCTATGTTTGTAAATATATATATCTCTATATTGTTTATGTGACATTTTAATGAGAATAGAAGTTTTGGTTTGATTGATGGGTGAAGATTTGAGAAGTTTGATGAATTGCAGGGAAATTAAATTAGTGGTATGTGAATAAAATAGGGGAAACTCTATCAATTTTTTATTTGAAATTGATCGATTTTATATGTATTGTTTTATATAATGCGTCTTTTGCATAATGGTTATCAAAAAGGGGTAAATAATTTTTTTTTTCCCCGATATCCATGTTTCCTAACAACAATGGTATTTATTGTTTTCGTAGATACAATATTCAAGTAGCTCAAATGCTATGAGATCTAGTGAAAATGTTCAATTTGCTGAGCCTTCAACTAAGGTAAAATATGTGTTGTATTTATATTATTTATTATTTCAATTTAATATCATATATATATATGTTGTGGTGTTAAACCTTTTTTTTACAACAAAATTTTTAAATTCTTGTACAAATAGTCAATATCTCGGAGTTCCTCAAGCCAAATTGGTGGATCGAACAACAATCAATGCAAATTATTAAATTGGATGGGGAAAGAAATTGTGGTGGCAGAGGCGGAAATTGACTCACAGGATCCCTATGCTAAAGTTCATCACCTCAAGCTTAGTCCAGATTTTTGGCGCGTTTCCGTCAAAAAATTATTGGTTAGTATTTCGCTACCTCGACTTACCAACGAGCTACTAACTTTAGAAGATGCAGTAAATTCAATAATTGCTTGGCTAGCAAAATATATTGTATTTTAGCATTTATGTACTGAGGTTTTATTATAACATTTTATAATGTATGTTTAACTTTAGATTATGTAATTTAAATGCATGTGGTTAATATATTAAATAACATATATTTTTAATATTTATGTACGGTTTCAATTTTATTGCAATAAAATATATATATGTGATTAATTTTGTTTTTTTTTTAAATTTTAAAATAAATATATATAATTTTTTTTTTTTTAATATTATCCATACCGGCCAAGTGTCCGATATGAATATTATTATCCATATCGAGCAGGACCTGATATGGATATATTATTCAAATCGAGTCGGTAATCGATATGGATTATGAATATCCATACCGGACGGTAACCCGGTTTGGATATTACTTCTCCATACCGGGCCTCACCTGATATGGATAATGAGTATCCATATCAGGCGACCTAGTATGGATATATCGGGTCGACCTATTTCCTTTATCTATACCGGGCATAACCTGGCATGGATAATAACTATCCATACGGGGTATCCGCCCGGTATGGATATATGAGTATCCATACTGACAGCAAGCACGCGGGGCTTGCTGTCAGGTATAGATACCCAACCATACCGGACATTGGGCAGATTTGTTGTAGTGGTTACAGAAAGTAGAGAACTATATATTAACAAAAACTTGCAGACAAAATTAAAGTTAAAGCCTTAAGCTTCCTTTAATGGAGGAAAAACTAGAGCCCTTTATTTATATTAACAATGATGGACACAATGAGCTCAAGAGCTCTATTTATACAAAAATCTTCAAAAACAAACTTCCCTAGATTTTAAGAGGGCTAAATAGAATAATCATGTGAGCTGCCCGATAAGATGCTAACTCCTCTTCTGTAATTAACTAATAATTGGCTTTTAACAACATCAATAACTAACAACTACCCAACTCTAGCTTCTCGATTTAGTATTCTGACTACATGAACTCTTTGCAGGCCTAGCACAAGTGTTTAGACTAACAATCACTGCAGTGTTCCCTTCCGATAAAAAATTAAAAAAAGCCATAAAAGTCGAATCTACAAGAAGGAACTTATGGCAAAGAAACGATTTCTTTTTTAATTATCAAAAGCTACAATTAAAATTTGGATATCTGTTTAAAAATAAAAAATAAAAGAAAAAAATCTTTTCCACTTGGATTAGGAAAACCTAAAATAATTTAAATAGAAAATCTTCAAATTTATTGAAAATGAATAAATTAAGTTATTATCATAATCTAAAAGATCCTTTAAAAACAAAATCAACATAACAAATGGCACTGAAAATGGTCTATCAAGTGAATTTGTCAGTCTCATCAAGACCTTCAAAACGGTATATTACGGGCCCAAATCCAATATTATTTGCCCCAGTATGTTTACTAGAAGCTTCCTAAATCACCTTCATTCACAGGGTTGTTTGATCTAATATCTTCAACATCTACCAAGAGTAATTACCTTATTCCAACACGTTCAATACTATCTGATACAATCATATCCATGAAAAAAATTACACAACCTAAAATCACAAATTTTGTTTTCTAAAAAATGTAAATTGACCATCTAATAGGACATTATAGATATAAATATCTTCTACAGTTGCTTTTCCTCAAGCTCCACTTTCAATTTCTCCTCCATCAATTTATGTTCTGACTTTCCAGGAAGAGAGATTTAGATATCAACCCGTAGACATCAAATATGAGACGCATCTGCTGCAAAATAAACAGCAAGACCGGGATAGAAGCAAGTGCAATACCTAGAACAGCAGGCGCTATTGTTCCCTCATCGAAGACAATAAACAAAGTTGTGCAAAAGACTACCATCATTCCTATTATTGATACGAGAAGAGCAGAAAGTCCAATAAGCAACATTGTGGGCAGGAACCTGTAAAAATCTTCCTCGGCATATCGTGCAGTAAGAATAGACAAGAATGTTAGTATTGAGCAAGCAGATGATACCAGGGATATTGTATCCGATATGGCAAAAATTATGAGGGAGGCTTTTTTAATGAAATTCGGAGCCCCTGTATCGTTATTGAGACCGCCTGGTACCGTGAAAGCTGCTGCAAAAACGACAGTGGCAATAAGTGTTGCCACAAGCATGCATGAGTCTGCAGTTTTCTTCATCCATTCCTCCCCATCTTTCATTAAAAGTTTGTGACTTTCTGTAAATAAAGTGCGGGCTGTTTTTCCGTCACCATTTTTTACTTCAGCATACAATGGTGGCATAAGCTTACTCACTTCCTGCAGTGATGTTATCAATAATACTGTAAAATTAATTACAGAAAGAAGAAGCAATTAATTTCGGTGAGCTTCTAGAGATTGTGAAAATGATCACCTTAAACCACCACAACTCTCGCTGCATCTGGAGAGCTGCTCCTGATACAATTTTGAGCCGATTTTGATCAGGAGGTAACTTTGCAGCCAAATGCAAAATATTGTCCTCCTCTTTTCCGACAGTCGTTGAAACTATAACACTCTTGATGGAAGGTCTCTTATATATGAGCTTAAAGATGTTTTCATGACGACACGAAACAGCAGTATGGAAAATGCTATAATTTTCCTCATTAAGTTTGAATATCAAATCAGGTTGTTTACTAGTAATAATAGATAGAAATTCAATATTCCCTTCTTTTGCTGCATCAAATATTAGTCTCTGAGGTTTTTTAATTAGCTCTGAAATTTTGAAGTAATCCAGCTGATTCACTACGTTTTGCCATAGGAGTTCGACTAGTTCAAGAGCTTTTGGGTGCATTCGTTTGTTTTGCATTTTGTTGGTTCCTGAAACTGCCGTAAGTTTTGTTTAAACCAACTATAATTAGTTTGCAATCACAGAAAATTTTGTGAAAGCTGATATATAATCGTAGTACGTACATTTTAAACAGATAAACGCTCTACAGAAAGATTCAGTTGTAGTGAATCAAGCCAAATCAATAATTTGAAATTAATAGTAG
Source organism: Dimocarpus longan (assembly GCA_022984855.1). NCBI lineage: Eukaryota > Viridiplantae > Streptophyta > Magnoliopsida > Sapindales > Sapindaceae > Dimocarpus > Dimocarpus longan. The sequence goes on from CM041017.1 coordinate 18,651,650, forward strand.
ATTACACTGTCAAAATGAAGTTCATTGCTAAAAACTAACCATTTATTCACTGTTAAGTGGTTTTATTAATGAAATAAAGAGTTCAAGCGAATCAATAAGGGTGCATTCAAAGCATTATAATATTTATCACAACACTAGATATACTAGAAAATTTTTATTGAGATATTGAATTAATATGCTATGTTGATGTTGGTGTGATCGTACACTAATAACATGATATGTGACATAGTTTATTAAATGAAGATTTTTTCGTAAAGAATGCAAAAAACTAATATTAATTTTTATTTAAAAAATTATGTCATGTGTTATATTGTTATTAAAATATCATATCAATATCTATATACCGCGTTAACTCACCTAACATTTCATGAAATATTTTCTCATTCAATTAAAATGCCTACATTATTAACCATTTGCATCTTCAAAGGTTGCTAAGAGACCTATGCCCCTATTGAACTACTGTCTATTAATCATACAAAATGACAAAGAACGCACACATATTTGTAAGATCGCAAGAACTCTTTTATAATTGCCAAATGGAAGATGTAAATTATAGATTATTGTATGTCAAAGCCATAACAGTAACAGAAGCAATATTGGCAAAACACAAAAAGTTCAAAGATCTGAAAATAGGACTAACGCTGGTAGTAGTATCTCATCAAAATTCCTTGCTTTGACTTGTCGAAGTCATAAATTATTAGAGGCTTTCGAGCCAAGGCATGCAACGCAGTTTCCCCAATTTCCTCGGCTTTCCCGTTTTCGTTTTGATATACTTTTACACGGGAGACAGCTAACTTTGGGAATCCTGTTACCATCATAAGTGCAACATCTGGCAGCACAACAAATAAGCCTCTGGTAAAATTAAGACAAACTTTAAAAATTCGCGATTTGAAACCTAGTAATTTGAGTTATTACAATTAAAACCAAGCCCTTCTCACCCTTGAGTGTGCAGGATTTGAAGCCAAACATTGTTTTTATAATAACAATAGCTTTTACAATCTATGTATATTTGGTGATGGTTAAACATTGGAGTCTTGTTTTAACTACCAAGTTTAAGCAACCCAGTTCTATCAAATTACATGACAAAGCAACATGGAAATTGAATGATAAAGGAAGCATGTTCATGGCATCTTACGTTGAAATTATATAAGTTTATATCAGTGTTCATCTTGACATATGTCCAGGAAGGTTTCGTTTCAGTAAAGGTCCAAAGCTTTCAAACCTCCATTTTATCAAAGATGGAGGTTTCAAAAAAGCCTCTATCTCTACCCAAGGATAGAGACTTGAACCAGAGATGCGTATTTAATAGATACCTGTGCACTTCCTCCTAGATATAAATGAAGCCCCTAACCCCTCACAGAAATATTTGTCAACATCCTTAACGAGACAGAAACTAAAAGATATGATATAAGAGATTAACTGTGCTTACCATACAAATCATTGTCTATGAGTGTGACAAGCAATTCAATGCGATCGTCCTCCGTTAAATCATCCTTGGTAGCTTGGTAAAGATACCTTACCATCTTCTCATGGCCTAGAAAAGCAGCCACAAGAACTGGCAACATTTCACCTCCATTACGGATCATTGCTAAGTCATTATTTGTCTCTGGCGACATCAACTCAGCAAGTTCCGTATCTCCCGACATTGCAGCAATAGAAAAAGCTGTATTCTTCTCTTTATTTATCTTTTTTAAATCAACTCCTTCCACATAGTTGCTCAACATGAGTTTCTTTAAAAAATCATTTTTTCCTGCTGCTGCTGCGACATGGAGAACGGTGTCTCCTACGTCTGAGAGTTCGGCTCGAACATCGTCGGGGTGTTCCTCAAAAATTTCTTCAGCTCTGCTCCAATCACCTTCTAGTGCAGCTACATATAAATCCGCGTATCGTTTACTAGTTTCCTCATCTATCAAGCCAAAATAAGCTCAAGTTTATACATATAATTAACATAAACGCAAGTTTATATTTTTTAGTGAGTGCATGGCTGACATATACAAGCAATATGTCTATGATAATATAATGAAAATTGTTACGCTATACCATGCAAATTTCAATGTGAAATGAAATGAAATTTATTGAATTTTAATATAATTTTTTTATTTAAATGATAAGAACCATGAAATAGATTTGCAAAACAAGATTAAAAGTTTTAGTCATAGGAATGATTTTTTCTGACTTTTTAAAAATATATATATATTAAAAAAAAAAAAAAAAAAAAAACTATTAGAAAAGAATCTCATCTATTTATAAACGTATACCACTAAAAAGGTGTGAGTTTTAAAATTAATATTGAAAAAATAAATATTGTTTTTAATACCATCTTTTGTTCATGAACTTATTGATTTTTTTTTTTTTTTTTAAAAAAGCTCGGTTTATTAATTTCTGAAACAAAATTAATAGCAGAAACTCTACCACTAACGATATTATTTTAATGTTGATATTAAGATTTATTCAAATTTTTAAGACAGCAAGGACATAATTAAGCAAATCAATACCAATCTCATAATGAATATGTTCAGATGTTTGGATGCCATCATTTTCTATTTCTTCATTCATCGGCATTTGTCTAAACCTGCAACAACATACTTCATCTTGTTAGAGATAAAATAATTACTAAGCTGACTGTGCCACTAAAAAAGAGGTTTCTAAACGTTGTACCTTTATGTTTTGTACGCCAAATGTAATCCCCAGATCCAAAATGAAAGGCCTGAAGCAGAATCAAAGGCAAAGGATATTATTAGTCAAGTGAAGTGAACACACTGTACGAATTATATTATATTAATTATGTTTATTTGTAATTAAATCAATGCATAAGATAATAGACATTTATAATGATGCAGAAGCACAACTATACACAGTGATGGATTAGAAAATTTGTTCAAATGCTACACATGAATAATGTTCAAGATTTGAGTTGTTTTCATTGTAGGTAATTAAAAAAAAAAAAAATTATGCACCAATTTCAAATACACTTCATTAATTAAAAATAATCTAGTTTCAAATTTTAAATTTCTTTAATTGGAAAATTATAAATATATTTTAATTTTATTCTATTATAATTTATTAAATTAAACTATTTTTCAAGTAATATATCGTTTTTATATTTGTGATAGAAGTTCAAGTTTCATTATAAATACTTAATTATATATGTGGAAATTTTTCTCACTTGTATTGTAGGAATATAATTTTTTTAGCAATATTGTTAGAATAGATTTTGAGGTCATATGTTTAATCTTAATAAGTGTGACTGAACCCTGATTATAGTTGTTAGATTATGTAATGATTACATGTAAAAAATGTAATTAAACAAATAGTTGTCAAAATGACATTAGTGGGTACCTACCAATGGGCCTTTCCAGATCATTTAAACTAGGTAAAGGTCCGTGGATTATTATAATTGGGATACAAAAGTGGGATATATTCAAATTGCATCTAAATAAGCCTCTTCCTTTGAGTTTTCTCATTAAGGTCTTTAATCCAAATTCCCAATAGTTTGGATTTCATCACTTATTTAGATATGCTGTTTGAATGTCTTTTTGAAAATCATTTTTAGTTTTTAAAAACGAAATACAATTATATAGAGAGAGAGAGGCAAAAAACCCCAAGATACTTTCATTCTTTCAGTTGATCAAATATGCAGTACAAAATAATAATAAAATCTTAAAAGGAAGAAACGGAACTAGAGGAAAGAGAAAATAATTCTAAGAAACTATGAAGAAGAAGAGAAGAAGTCTGGATTTTACCTCTTTAACTTTGTTTGGTGGCTGTTATCGACGTCTTCAATTGAAGCTACAAGCTAAGAAAGGAACTGAAAGAGAAGATGTAAGATGTATTGAAGCTTCGTTGAGTAGAATTAATTATGTTGGTCGGATGCTGTCCAGTCTTTCAAAATGATGTGTGAAAACTGAGATAAGCGTACACGATTAATTAAATGAAGGATAACAGCCCAATATTTTATATTGTTCATTCATGTGATCAAGTTGCCTAATATTGACTCAATAGTGTAAATTGTTTTGGTTGTTTCGACTTAACATTTACTTATTAGCTATATATGAGTTCGAGGACTAAATAAATAAATTTCACTTGTACAGAGAACGAATTTATATCGTTCATGTATGCAATCAAGTTGCCCAATATTTTACTCAATAGTATGATATTTTTTTTGGTTGTTTTGGCATAAATTATCATTAATGATATTAACGAGGCCAATTTTTCCTTTGAAGTCTTTCTTTATTCAAATTATCGTTATTGCTTCCATCTAGACAGTTTTCTTATGTTTACACTTACAACTTTTGAGAAGGTTTTAATCAATAAAATACTGAAAGTGCAAATGAAGATGAGCTGTAATTGTAAACGTAAGAACACTATCCAGTTGTAAGCAATGCCGATATTTCAAATAAACAAAGACTTCATAGGGAAAATTGAACTCGTTTATGCCTTTCATAATAATTTAAGGGAAAATTCTATCAACTTTAGAATGTAGGAAACTATTTTTTAAATATGAATAAGAAAATTTGGTTGTTTATTAACCACGAGAGACATGAAATGTCCCGAATGTTCCTCACTTAAGTGGGCTTTTTGCTTTTGGCTTTTCCCAATATTCCCTCTCTATCCAAACTCAAGCCTTAAAAAGAAAAATCGACTATTTTATGTATGCATATATGTTCAATAGAGATTGAGTTGTTTGAGATTTTTTGTTTATTATTACTATTATTATTACAAGAACCTCGAGCGTTTCACACTTTCACTTAATTTAGGACTTTTGTTATTATGTTGATTTATGTAGTTATTTTATTCAATTTAGGATTAGTTATTTCATTTTATTTAGGATTAGTTTTTTTTTTTTTTTTTCCATTTAAATTAGGATTGGTTATATTATTTTCTATTTTAATATATCTCTTTTTGTTAATTTAGAATTTGTTTTGTTTTAGGATTTATTTCCTAAGCAAGTTATGTTTCCTAAGAAAGTTAGAATTAGTTACCTATAAATAGCCATGTTAGTTTAGAATTACAATTATGCATTTTAGCTTTTGAGAATTAATAAAATCCTACAAGTTTCCCATGACAATTATCTTGTGTTTTCTGCTTTTCTGGATAGTTGTACTTAGGATTACTTGGGTTAGAATTCAAGTCATTCTTTGATTTGATTCTAGATAAAGCTAACTTAATCCCAATGGCTTGACTTTAGAGAATTAATTTGCTCATTCTATGAGTAGACTGATTCACAATCTATCTTATTTGGAGTGCGATATTAGCTTGTTGTTAAATCTAGATTTAGATCCTTAACATATTATTATTATTATTATTATTATTATTATGGTTGTTGTAATATTCCCTCACCAAGCCTTGATACTGCTTGTTAGGGAAATACATGCAAAAGTGTGTCTAATATCCATCACAAAACAAACATAAATAAAACATAAAAAATAATATGAATCCAATTACACAATATAAGAATTTACATGGAAAATCCAAATTGGGAAAAAACCATGACCATTAGGACAACAAGAGAAAAAGTATCACTTCATAGAAAATTGATATAAATATATACTCAATACTTTCTCTCCAACGCCCAACCCCAATTATAGCCAAGCTCTAAAGTCATAACCGAGCATACCGAGCCTAGAACTCACAACCAAGCTCTCTAACTCTAGCTTTCTAGGTGTCGAGCTATATCTTGGTGTACATTCTAAATGAAGAGTAAGCACATTAAAAATAAATCCTTGAAAGAAAGTTATTTTATGACATATTTGAAAAATTCCAGTACTCTATTGAACTTAGATGTTCTCCATCTAAGATGGGAGTGGACATTGCTCCAATTAAAGATGAAGTCGATTCCATCTCAATTGAAAATTAGTCTAATTTTTTTCTAAAGAAATCCCTATTTGTAGCAAATCTCAACAAACTATTATGTGGAGGCATAGGGAGGAGGAGGTTTAATGAACGATGAATGAAGGAGGGGGGTTGATGAAGGTCTAAACGGAGGCCAGTAACGGGCCGAGTTAAAGAAGGGATTGTGGTGTTCATGATAGGGTTTAAGTTGACTACATTTTTTCAATTGGGTTTGGTAATTGGTCAAAATTTTCATTCGGAAGTTTTTTTTTAAAGATTAATTTGATTTGTTTAGTAGATTTCTTTTCCCCTTGATGTAGATTAAAGTAATAGAGAATGTGTGTTTTTGTTGATTTATGATTGCAGTGTTCTTAGAGATTGAATGGATGAGAAATTTGGATTTCAATTGAATAATATATAAATGCTATAACGACTCGATATTATTTTAATCCTAGTATAAACTTAAAATCAAGAATAGTATTGAAAGAAAATAAACGTAATAAAATAAAAATAGTGAACACGAGATTTACGTGATAAAATCTTCAATATGAGGAAAATATCAATGGACTAAAACTAGAAGGATTTTATTAAACCAACAATATTATAACATCTCTCTAAAGTTTTATGAGAAAATTAGAGGGAAGAGAGCTCTCAAATAAACTTGAGATTTGGGATAACAAATTACAAATCTCAATTGCTTATTTATAGACAATATATGGTGGTGATGAATTAATTTGCCTTTGACCTACTTGTCTCTCACCTAAACCAATTAAATTTGCCACCTACCAATTAAAATGGTCAACAATTTGCTATAATTAAAAAATATGTATATATATGGCTTCATCCTTAACATTCTCCCACTTGAAAACATTTTGATGATCTGGTTTATCTTTCTAATATTTGATCAAAATTTTGTTGCTTACATTTCCATGAGATCATATGAAGATCTACACTAAATAAATTTATTAGTATTAATAGGCTTGATCATTACATCTGCTAAGTTTTCTTTGGTATACATCTTTTACATCTCCACACTACCATCTTCCACTATGTAATGAACCAAATGATATTGAACTCCTATGTGCTTTATTCGGGAATGAAAGGTCAGATTCCTTGCTCATGTAAGGGGCTTTGATTGTCACAAAAAAAAAAAAAAAGATTTTATATTGTTTATGCCCAACCTCCTCCAACAGCCTTTTAATCCAAATTGCTTCCTTACAAGCTTATGTAGCTATCATGTAATCTAATCTATTGTAGATAAAACCACAACTGTTTGTAACTTAGATACTCAGATTATAGCTTTTGAAATCATAAACATATAGCTTATAGTGGATTTTCTTTTATCGAGATCCTTTACAAAATATGAATCTATATGGCCTTTGACAATAAACTCTAATCCTTCATGACAGCTTATGTAGCTGTCATGTATTCAACTTCTATTGTAGATAAAACCACAACTGTTTGTAACTTAGATACTCAATTCATAACTTTTGCAATCATAAACATATAGCTTATAGTAGATTTTCTTTTATTGAGATCATTTACAAAATATGAATCCATATGGCCTTTGACAATAAACTCTAATCCTTTATAACATAATACAACATCTAAGGATCCTCTTATGTATTTCAGAATCCTCTTCACAGCATTCTAATATTTTTTACGAGGATGCGACATATATCGACTAACCACTCCCATTGCTTGTGCAATGTCCGATCTTGTACATATCATAGCGAATATCAAACTTCCCATTGCTAATATATACAACACTTGAGACATTTCGATCCTTTCCGTTTTATTGCTAGAGCTCATACCTAAGGATAATTTGTAATTCACAAGAAAAAGGGTAAAAATTGGCTTACAATCTTGTAAGTTGAGTAACACGAGATCTTTTTGAAATAGTTTTTTTAAGAAAGCTAAATCTTTCTATCTTTTCTATCTCAGTGAATTTGCTATAATCTTGTTTGCTTGTTCCAAATCCTTCATATCAAACTCCTTAGCTAACTATGCCTTTAATTCTTAGATTCGATCTTCGTTAAGACCTACTACCAATACGTCATTTACATACAATAGTAAGATAATAAAATCATCATTATCTGCAAACCTCTTGTAGTATGTACACTAATCTGAATTAAGTCTGTTGTATCCAAGACTTATAATGAATGAATCAAATCTCTTAAACCAACACCTCGATGCCTATTTTAAGCCATATCGAGATTTCTTTAATGTGCAAACTAAGTTCTCATTGCCTTCTTCAACAAAACCTTCTGGTTGGAGCATATAAATTTCTTCTTCAAATTCTCTATGAAGAAATACAGTTTTCACATCTAACTGCTCTAAGTGTAGATCAAATGTAACTTAAATTGTCAGGATCACTTATATTGTTGTAAGTTGAACAACCATGGAAAATATATCATTGAAATCAATACCTTCTTTCTGAGCAATTCCTTTCACCACTAATCTTGCACAATATTGCTCCACTTGGTCATTGTTATCTCGTTTGATCTTAGAGACCCATCTATTTCCAATGGATTTCCGATCTTGTGGTAGAGGTACAAGTGTTCATGTCTTGTTTTTGTGTAAAGCTTCAATTTCTTTTTGCATGTGTAGAGCATCTGGGCTTGTTGTAGTTTCATGGAAAATTGAAGACTCTTCATTTTCTGTCAGAAACAGTATGCAACATTACTCTTTGTAACATATTTTGAATGTCATAATGGTGGTCGTCTCTCTTGAGTTGATCATCGAATTTCTGGAGCCTTGATCTTCACTAGTTCTTGTACTTTATGCTGTGGTTCTATTTCAAAAGAATCTCAATTTTCATGTTCTAAATTATTTTCCACTTGTACAATTTTAGTCTTTGAATTTTCTTATGAAGTGTTATCATCTCTATTTCTTTGAAGTCAATCTTCTACAAAGATAACATCTCTGTTGATAATAACCTTATGGGTAGTGGGATCCCATAGCTGATACCCTTTCACTCTATCAGTATACCTTAAGAATATATATTTCCTTAATTTAGGATCAAGCTTTGTTCTCTCTTAGGCATTATACATTATGTATACAAGAGATCTTAATGAATGTAGAATTAAATAATCAGTGGATTTATCGGTCCACATCGCTATTGGTGTCTTCAACTCAATTACTATGGATGAACATCGATTTATCACATAACAGGTGGTCTCCGCTACTTCTAACCAAAATGACTTGGGTAAACCTACAGTCTTCAACATAGCTTTTATTCTTTTTGTAAGAGTCTACGAACCCGATAGGAGTCTCTATATAGAACCTTGACGGAACTTAATCGAACTCTCACTTTGGCTCGAAAGGATCCCGTGGAGGTACCGATCTCACTTTAAAACTCTTTTCTAGCGGAAATAAATAAAAACTTTTCTTTTAGGATAACTTGCAAAATGGGATTATGAAAATTTTGACAGCATAACGGCTACTTTTTAAAAATACCACCTTATAAGTTTTAAGAAAAACACTTCTATGGCATGCATTTTTCTCAACTACCGAGTGTCAGGCCCTTATTCTCACAATCAAACCCAAACATACTTTCAGTTTAAAATAAATTTGAAAATAAAATCTTTTACATAAATTCATAATATCCATCGAAATTTAATTTACAAACATAATTCTCAAAAAGGTTTATAAACGTTCAAACATAATATTTACAAAAATACAAAGAAGCATGAAAGGTGATGCATGCACAAACATTTGAAAGAAGTAAACTAGTGCAGTAGTATCGTGTTCGCAGCCCACCTACACATATGATGGAGTAGCGTCTGACTGCTAGCTCGTTCCTGCACTTAGGGAGGATTTTTTGGAAAACATAAAAATAGAGTGGTGAGTATATTACTTAGTGAGTGAGTAAACTTTTCAAACAATAATTTACTTTCTAAAATATAATAATATCCTCCCAAAATTGTTTTATAAAATTTATAGTTTCTTATTAAACTTTATAAAACTGCAAAACTAATGTAAATAAATAATATAACTTTGCTAGGGATTTAATAATAATTCTAGTAAAGTATAAATACATCGCTTTCTAAAATTCTTTTATTTCTCAATTTCACGACTACGGACATGCACATTTTCTTTTGAAAACTAGCAAAGGTAGCCCGGGGAAACTTGCTCTGTCGAGACGGAATTTCTCATTGCTACTGGAGCTCAAGAATACTACAATATGTAGTAGTAGAAATGGGAAACTCTGGAGTCATGATCCCTTTCCAACATCATGCAAATCTATACTACCCCACACGTGTAGAGGATGACTCACTAACTCAACCCCCCAGTTAGTGACTCTCCCAACCATCTTACCGTACACGTTGGGGTATTTCGATCGAGTATACTGGAGATTAGGATAGATCTTGTATTTAAAATCCTTTTATGCTACTTAAAACTTTTTTTACTCTTTATAACAAAACACATTGATTTAACTAAAAAAATATATATATTCTCTAGCATGTCTCTTATTGGCACGTAGATAAACATGAATAAATTACTTTGCTTCTAAATTATATAAATTTTTATAATATCAATTTCAGGAACTTAAATGCATTATATAAAATAAAGACATGCTAAAATAAATCAATTTAAGATAATAACTTGTACGCAAATAAACAAGTTCAAATATCTATATTCAATTTATAATTTCATAAAACTTTGAAATTTAATCACACTCACTACTTGTTTCCAAATAAATAACTATTCCTTTATGTTTTCCTTCCAATCACCAATTCACCTACATTTTAATACGAGTAAATTTTTGATTAGAAATTACACACGCATGAACATTTAACTTCAATTATGGAAAAATATTGAAATATCTTATTTCAAGCCAAACTTTAATCAGTCACATTCAAATACTTGGAACTCATCCAAATACATCAAACTTAAAATTATCCATTGAAGACTTGTTTTGGCCAAACACATACCAGCCCTTAACACTAACTTTTCTACCATTAAAATCCATCCTAACTCATTATATAACAAGGTAAGACAATCAAATAAAACTTATATCTCATAAATCCATTCTTGGCTGAGTTTATACAAAAATTAAATACAAACTTTTTCTTTTCATTCCAATGGTACATATCAACTTAAAATCATTCCAAACATTATATAATTTCATTAAATGTCAAAAATCCATTCAATCACCTACAAACCTAACTTTGGCTGAATACCACACCTAATGCATCTAATATGATTTCTTTAATTTCATGGTCATCAAACACATTAAAATCACACCATAATTCATTTAATATTCAATAGCAACTCAATTGAAATTTTTCTAAAAAAAATCACATAAACCCTAAATACTTCACTAGTTTGTTTGTCAATTTACTTCCTTGGTAATTCCTTTAAATTCCAAGCTCAAATACAAGGTGATCAACCTCTAATCACACCAAAAATTTCATAAACACATACTTTATCATTCAACCATAAAATACCATCCAAATACCATGAAAAACTCAACTTACTTACCTATTTCTCTACACTTTCTTGCTTAATCTTTGTCCTAGTTTCTTACTTGATAAAATTTGATGAATTTTGGCATGAAGAGATGGATCAAACTCACTTGTTTTATTCTCCCTTGTTGGTAGAATAGCTCTGCCCTGCTTTCTCAATTTCTTCTTTCATTTTGCCATCCACAGTGTCTAAAAATTCCGCCACCCATCACTTTATATATGACTAATTTGGTTTGACTCAATTGCCCCTTTTTAATTTATCAAATGGCCATTAATCCTCTAGTTATAATTACTACCATACCATTAATCAAATCTCATAGCTATTAGTCTATCTAATGGGCAAATTGGTAACTTATAAATTAAAGAAATAAAAATTCACTTAGTGCATGACAACTAATAATTAAAAATCCCTAATTTAATTTTTTATGTATAATTCTCCCATTGGTTCATTTCACATGACATGGATTGTATTTTTTCCTCAAATTCTTTCTATGTAGTGCTCACACCAAATCCATGTGTTAATTGAGCTGAAATGGTCATTTTGCCCTTAATGTAATTAATTATCATTCATATACAAATAAATTCCAAAAATATTTCATGGTCATCATATCATCAAATTGATCATGGAACACTCTAATTAGGTATAAAACCCCTTAATTTCATGCTTTAAAAAAATTCGAATGAGTGTTAAATCACTAATACCCATTATTTCTCAAAAAGGACATTTTCGTTAATTACTTTCGAATTGCTTAAAACTTATTAGAATGAACTAATTTTTTATCTGTCTCAATTTCTAGTAACTCTAATTTCTATTCCGAGACTTTTGGTTTATGGGGTCCACTTTTCAAAAAATCAATATTTATACAGATACTATTCATCCGAAAATACTATTTACCAAAAAAATTATTTTTCATGCAAATGACACCTAAGGTTCTACATATCTGCACTGTCACCATATTTTATCAAGGAGTGTATGTGACTATGAATTGCCTTTTGATTCCTTTTTACTTTCAAAAAGCAAGTAACTCTCCATCTATATAGTCTTTTCCTAAGTTGTAAAAATTGCTAGTTACAGACGATTTTTTATTGATAAATTGCAGATCGATACTCTACCAGTCCGATAACTCCCATATCATGGGTCTCGCTCATCTTAGATGAGTAATTAATCAGTTGATCGAATAATCGGTCTAACTCGGTAAAAAATGGGCCACAATCAATCAGAAAACACCTAAACACCACCAAAAAATCCAACCCCCGCCACAAATACAAAGAAACAAAAAAGGGAAGAAGAAAGGAAAAACAAGAAACAATATAGATAGAAGAAAGGAACACAACTGTTAATGCAAAAAATAAATCCAACCAATATCATCGTTCATCGTTACCTCCATCAACAAAAAGGGAAGAAGAATAAAGGAAAAACAAAAAAGGAACAAGAAGAAGGGAAAAAAAAGAAAGGAAGAAGAAGAAGAAACCAACATTAGAGAGAGAGCGAAAGAGAGAAAGAGAGAGAGAGAGAGAGAGACGATGAGATAGTTGGTGAAAGAATAGGGTTTGAGAATTTCTTTATATATATGTCATAACAAATATAAAGAAATTCTTCACAAATCATAAGAATTTGCGATATTTGCTCACTCAAAAAGTGTTAAATATGAGGCAGAGGAGGTGGTTAGAGCTGATTTAATATTATGACTGTATGATAAAATACCACCTCGGAAAGACCAATGTAGTGGCAAATACATTATATACGCGACCAGTGAGTTCCTTAGCTCTTTTGAGGACAGTATGTCTTCTGGTTCTGGTAGAGTTGAGGTCGTTGGGAGTTGAGTTAGATGTAGCAAACTCAGAGGCATTGTTAGCTCATTTTCATGTTCGCCGCATTTTAGTAGACCAGATAAGATAACATCAATGATAAAATCCTCAATTGGTAAAGTTAAGACAAGAAGTTGAATCAGGACTGAGGACAGATTTTACAATTAGGGAAGATGGTACATTGATGATAGGTCGACATTTATGCATGCCGTATATAAGTGAATTGAAAAAGAAGATCATGGAAGAAGCTCATTCTTCAGCATATGCCATGCATCTGGGCAGCATGAAGATGTACCGTGTCCTGAAGAAGCATTATTGGTGGTAAGGAATGAAGAGAGAGATCACAGAATTTGTGTCCTGATGCCTCATCTGTCAACAAGTCAAAGCAGAATATCAGAAACTGGCGAGATTACTATAGCCACTTTCTATCCTAGAATGGAAGTGAGAGCATATCACTATGGACTTTGTTGTAGGGCTTCCGCGCAGCAAAAGGGGGCATGACGCTATAGGGTGATAGTGGATAGATTGACTAAATCCGTCCATTTCTTACTAATCAGGAGCAACTACCCCTTAAGTAAGTTAGCGCAACTCTATATAGATGAGATAGTCAGACTCTATGGTACTCCAGTTTCGATAGTATCATATCAGAATCCTAGATTTACTTCAAGGTTTTGATCCAAATTGCAAAGAGCTTTAGGTACCCAACTGAACTTTAGCACAATCTTTCACCCTCAGATAGATAGACAGTCAGAGAGAACAATCCAGACACTCAAGGATAATCTCAGAGTATGTGTCTTGGAATTCAAGGGGAGTTGGGATATGCACCTACCACTTGTGGAGTTCGCATACAGTAATAGTTATCAATCCAGCAATGGCATGACGCCTTATGAAGTTTTTTATAGGCGAAAATGCAGTACTTCAGTGTGTTGATATGAGGTAGGTGAGAGGAAATTGATAGGTCCCAAACTGGTCCAAATCACTATAGCCAAGATTAAAATTATTAGAGATAAACATAAAGTGGCAAGCGATAGACAAAAGAGCTACATAGAAAATCGTAGTAGGAACCTTGAGTTCGAAGGTCAGGATAGAGTATTCCTCAAGATATCCCCTTGGAAAGACGTGCTTAGATTTGGTAAGTGTGGTAAGTTGAGTCTATGCTATATCGGGCCATTTGAGATTGTGAAAAGAGTGGGACCCATAGCATATAGGTTGGAACTTCCTCCGCAGCTAAACAATATTCATAATGTGTTTCATGTATCCATGCTCTGCAAGTATGTTCCAGATCCCTCCCATATACTTAGGGAACAATCGATAGAACTGAAAAAGAACCTAACTTATGAGGAGGAACCGATGCAGATTTTAGATCGCAGAGAATAGGTCCTACGGAATAGAGTACCCTTAGTAAAAGTATTGTGGAGGAATCAGGAGGTAGAAGAGGCAACTTGAGAGCATGAAGATCAGATGTATCATAGATATCTCTATCTTTTTCATTATGACACGTAAATTTCGAGGACGAAATTTTTTTAATGAGAGAAGAAAATGTAATACCCTTTTCTAATGTTATTATTGTTCATGTGTACGGAATGACGAAATGTGCTATTGTACCCGCTTTGGTGAAATAATAAAAGGATTTTTAAGTGCTTGGTAGTGAAATTTTAATATTTGTGAAATTTTCGAAAGAGTTGGGAATAAATTTAATTATAAAAAGTTGAGGGTCAATTGAGAAAATAAGAGAATTTTTAGAAGAGTGGCAAAATGGTAAATAAAAAGAAAGGACAAGGATATTGAGAAAAAGTGAAGAATCCTCTAGAATCTGACAGAATCGTAATTTTAAGAAAGTTTAAGGGTAAAGATGGAGCTTGACCCATGCCTATAAATATAGCTGTGTAGTGAGCATTTGTTGTGAAAAGAGAAAGAGAGAGTGAGGAGAGAAGAAAAATTTAGAGGAAGAGAGAGAGACAATGGTCAGCAGTGTAGAGAAGATAGAGCTGCTGCCAATCCAAGCTAGATTTTGCCATTTTCGAATGATAATCAAGCTGTGGAAAGGTGAAGAACTGATCTAGGAGGTGGTCAAGTCAGATCTAGTAAGAATAGAATGGTAAGAGCCTGTTTCTATGATTTTCTTTGAGGAAGAAGTATGTCGAAGCAGTCCTTTAACTGCATCTAATATTATTGAGGTTTTGTATATAAAGTTGATGATATTGAAGCAATAAGCGAGCTGGAAAGTAAGGCAAGAGACTAAGGAGAGCTTTATAAGTGAAGTAGCTAAGAAAAATAAGTTAATTTGAATGAGTAGTTTGTGATCTGGAATGAATTGTTTCTCAGTCGCGAAACTTGTTAAGGTTGCGACCTGAGCATTGGTGATGGAATTTGTGAAGTGTTGTTGAGTATATGTTTGAGGAGTTATTGAGGTCGGAGGTGTATAAATGCTTGTGTGTGTAAGATCTGGAAGAAGGAGACATTATGAGTGGCATGAGCTAGGGCAGGAGCTTGTGAGGTGCACGCTGGGTGAATACTTGCAGCCTATTTTCAGTGCTGGTCGAGTTGACTTCAAGTGCGAGGTCGCAAGAAGTGAGCTGAGTTATGCCCCTGCATGCTATAATGCCTGTCCGAGCTGGACTAAAGCAGTAGCTTGTAAGGGCGAGCTGGAATAAGGTTTTGCGAGCTAAGTAAGGCCCGTGAATCAGTCTGAGCTAAAAGAAGGTAGCAGCTCGCTAAAAAGGGTGAGCTGAGCGAGCTCGCTGAGATAGGAAATACCCTTAATCCGGACTAAGTTGAGTAAGGTAGGAGCTCGCATGGGTTGAGCTGAATACGAGTTGGAAGGAGCTTGCAACTCAAGCTGGACTAGCAGTACTGCAGTCCGTTGTAGCTTGTGTGAAGTAGAGGTGATAGAGCTGAATTAAAATTGAGGTTATCCGCGAGTTAAAATGAGATTTCCTTTATGACTAGTATAAGTGCAGCGACGAGCTAAGGAGGTCGCAAAAGCATAAGTGAAGTGAATTGGGAAGCATGCAGTGACTGTGCAAATGTTTTTATTACATGATTTCTAGCTTATCATGCAAATATTTTATAGGTTTCCATTACTTATTTTAACTTATAAATTCCTTTATATTTTAGCATGGGATTTAATAGTTTACTTATAGATGATATGCAATATATGATTTCTTTTATAGCATTAAAGAGAATTATTTGAATTATAGAAAAGGAAAAAGATTTTCAAAGCTAGTGGATGACCCGAGCTTTTATAAATAGACCTTCTAGCATTAGACTCGGTCCGTATATCCCACAGTGTATAGCAAGTGTTATGAGGGTATGTCCTGCTAACATCGGGAGGATGGAGTCTGTCATCTCTGTCGAGTCGCCTTCTACACTTGCGAGATATTATCTTGTTACACAGTGTGCGATGACAGTTTCACTACGTGATGACGAGATGTTTTTGTAGCTTTGTCACGGTGAGCGATGCTAGCTTTTACTCCATGTGAATCCCCATACTGAGCGGAGCTGGTCTGATCGCTCATGTGGTTGTAGCTTCTCTTAGGTCTCTATCAAAGCATTTTCTTAGAGAAGAAAAACATATCATTAAAAGCATATTTTAGAAAGTAAATGTTTTAGAAAATATTTTTGAAATACGAAACATTTTATCCTTTTATAAACTTAAATTAGAATGAGCTTT